>CAVMGG010000469.1:0-48255 GCA_963680895.1 Fragum sueziense
TGTCCCCACTCTCATACCCTCTTTAGTTTTGGATGTGCTAGATTGTTTTATGAATAAAATTGGAAAGACTTAAAATTTCAGTTGGGTCAATCAATATTAAGGCATTCTGATTTCTCGAGAAAAAAAAATATGATAAATCAAAACAATCTTGAGCACAAGCCTTCACGACTTAAATTGCTTACAACCATCCATACAGACAATGAGATAGCGCTCAGAAAATTGATATTATTTTTTTATTCCACAAATGGCATTATAGTAACCAGAATTTTCATTTACAGGGGGAATATACGTCAAAAAACTTGATTGAAAGATCGCATCCAAAAGATCGCGAAAACTAATGACAATTGCTCTAATGTCGGTAAAAACTACAAACAAACACACATGTTGTGCATAAATAGCAGTTAAAAGTTATCGTTGTTCAAACAATGTATAAAATAGTGTGAAATATGGTCGTATTCGACAAATTTTCTTGTCAAATATAATCAAACTAACTTACTCGACGGGAAAATGGAGTGGTTCCACGCGCGCAAGAGACGTCACGCAATAAAGCCGGGAACAAAAATACGAACGGTAACTCATTTCCGGTGCTTGGCGGATATTCACCGATGGTATCCGAATGCATTTTTCGGCGCGAAATCTAAATTTAGAATTTAGTCCGAGATACGGACGAATTGTTGGACAAAAAAAAGTCTAATGTTTTATTGGGTATTTCGTTTGAAGTAACCAACAACAGTCTCATATACGTAATAAAATTACTCCTGTTATTGGGTATACCCAACAAGGGAAAAGTAACCAATAAGTGTCCTTTGAACATAAAAAATAGCCAATAAGTGGTCACTGGTAAACACGGACGGACGGACAGACGGACGGACGGACATACCAACGGTTGACCATATGTTGGGTACTTTGCCTAAAAACTTGTTGGATACCCCATCTTGGGTATAAAAAACAGTTCTCACGAGAGGACACTTACTGGTTATGTGTCCAAAGACACAACTGGGTATTTTAGAAATGTTGGCATCACCAACACACATTGGTAGCAATGGTACTCTGGTCATCTTTTAATGCCAAAATTCATGAATAAACAAGAGGGCCCAGGGTAGCTGACCTGAGAAATGGGGCGAAATTCTGATCAAATAGGGACACACATGTCCCATCTAGAGTCAACAAGGATTTTCTTAGATTTGTCCTGGTGACATTGATTTTTACCCCTATGTGACCCAAATCTGAACTTCACCCGTTTATTGTCAAAATAAACATTGTGACAGTTTCATCAAACTTGGGTCAAATATGTGACCTTTATGGTTCAAACAAGGATTTCCTAAGATCTGACCTGGTGACCTTCTTTCTGACCACACATGACCCATATTCAAACTTGAAAATTCTGTGAGGGGTGTTATGGCTTCTCTGTTGCAATGCATAATCTAAATCATGAAAATAAGTAACCAAGGGAAGCCGTCAATAAGGCTCATAAAATGATACACTCTTACATGTACTTTGAAACAATTTCTAAGAGAACAAAATCAATGCCCAAAAACTGGTGCATTGTCTCATTTTGAAACGGTCACTAACAAACAAAATCATCATTTGTACAATGATGCACTCATTCATATTTTGAAAGTAACTAACGAACAAAATTTTCACTTGTACAATGATGCACTCATTCAATATTTGAAAAACTGTTTATAAAGAACGAAACTGTCACTTGCACAATGATTCAAATTCCTTTATTGGTTTAAAATCCAGTCACAGGAATGTTACCACAAAACAAACAAGAATTACAATTACAAGAAATCAAACGATGTGAAAACATATATATTACCCACGGCATTTTAATCCATGACAATAAGAATATCTTCACCACCTTTTCCATTCAACTACACAATATGGTGCACAAGATTATGAACATTGTGGAATAGTAAGAAGTAGCGAGTGATCTACATTTTCTTCTTTACTTCAAAAATTGTGAAGGCAAAAGAACAAAATGCTAGGACATAGCCTTCTCACCTTTCCCCTCGACAAATTCTGAACAAGACTTGGTTTTGATGTCCCTACCATATGGGCTTTAGAAAACATTAGGGCAAAGGAAGAAAATGTTGACAATCAACAGTCAATTTTCTACTTCTGCCCCTATTTTTCTGAACAGTATTATACTAAAATCTTCGATAAAAATAAGAAAAATTTAATACAATATTTGTGCATGACACAAATTGCATCTATATAGGTATCTATGACCTTTCTATAGAGAAATTATTCAAGACCTTCATACTTTAACTCTTTTTCAAAACATATCTTTTTTTGCCTGGGTAAACATTGAGGCATAAGAAGAAAATGCTGATAGTCTGCATTTTCTCCTCCTGCTTCAATAGTCTGCATTTTCTCCTCCTGCTTCAATATCTTCTAGGCTATATTGTACACAATTCTATCATTATCAAAATGAATTAAGTTGTCTGCAACAGCTTCAAATTGAACTGCACCGAAATTTTGCCATTTTGGGGAGTTAATTCTTTCCCAAACATTGCCTGATTTTAACGTTCTTCACGGATATAGTTAGGGAAAACATGGAATAAGAAGAGGAAAGAACTAAAAGTCTCCTTCTTTCAATATTTTCTATGCTATAATATATGCATGCTTTCTACTTCGAAATCAGAAATGTTCTCGTCTGCAACTCTTTCCCAGTTGAGCTGGTCCAAGGTTTTGCCATTGAACTCTTTCACAAACCAGACCCACTTTTGACGTCCAACAGAAAAAGGCTTGGTAAAACATTGATGCAAAAGGAGAAAATGCTGATAGCCACCATTTTCTCCTTTTGCCTCGATATTTTCTGTGATATACTGTGTACTAATCATATCATTTTTAACAACACTTTTGTCGTCTGCAGCAGCTTTCAAATAGGACAATCCTAAAATTTTCCCGTTTGGGAAAACAAATATATCGCCGCCCCTAAACCAAAACTATGTAACCTCAGCTGTCACTGTAAGATGACAATGCCCCAGACACCGCTTTGATCGTTTAAAGTTTCAAACAATTTTATTTCATTATTAATTCATTGCTGTTCATGTCGGATACCCAGCAAATATTTGGACGATATAACCAGTAAATCACTGAACAAACTACCCAACAGTTAATCTCCCATTGGACTCATTTTTTTTAAATTGATGTTCATGTCAGATACCCAGCAAACATTTGGACAATATAACCAGTAAATCACTGGACAAACTACCCAACAGTTAATCTCCCTTCGGACTCCATTTTGTTACAAATTCATGTTCATGTCAGATACCCAGCAAATATTCAGACAATATAACCAGTCATTAACTGGACAGACTACCCAACAGTTAATCTCCAATTGGACTCATATTTCTTTTAAATTGATGTTCATGTCAGATACCCAGCAAACATTTGGACAATATAACCAGTCATTCACTGGACAGACTACCCAGGAGTTTATCTCCCTTTGGACTCAATTGTGTTTCAAATTGATGTTCATGTCAGATACCCAGCAAACATTTGGACAATATAACCAGTCATTCACTGGACAGACTACCCAGGAGTTTATCTCCCTTTGGACTCAATTGTGTTTCAAATTCATGTTCATGTCAGATACCCAGCAAACATTTGGACAATATAACCAGTAAATCACTGGACAAACTACCCAACAGTTAATCTCCCTTTGGACTCTATTTTCTTTTAAATTGATGTTCATGTCAGATACCCAGCAAACATTTGGACAATATAACCAGTAAATCACTGGACAAACTACCCAACAGTTAATCTCCCTTTGGACTCTATTTTCTTTTAAATTGATGTTCATGTCAGATACCCAGCAAACATTTGGACAATATAACCAGTAAATCAGTGGACAAACTACCCAACAGTTAATCTCCCTTTGGACTCTATTTTCTTTTAAATTGATGTTCATGTCAGATACCCAGCAAACATATGGACAATATAACCAGTAAATCACTGGACAAACTACCTAACAGTTTATCTCCCTTTGGACTCTATTTTCTTTTAAATTGATGTTCATGTCAGATACCCAGCAAACATTTGGACAATATAACCAGTCATTCACTGGACAGACTACCCAGCAGTTTATCTCCCTTTGGACTCAATTGTGTTTCAAATTCATGTTCATGTAAGATACCCAGCAAACATTTGGACAATATAACCAGTAAATCACTGGACAAATTACCCAACAGCTAATCTCCCTTTGGACTCTATTTTCTTTTAAATTGATGTTCATGTCAGATACCCAGCAAACACATGGACAATATAACCAGTAAATCACTGGACAACTACCCAACAGTTAATCTCCCTTTGGACTCTATTTTCTTTTAAATTGATGTTCATGTCAGATACCCAGCAAACATTTGGACAATATAACCAGTAAATCGCTGGACAAACTACCCAACAGTTAATCTCCCATTGGACTCTATTTTCTTTTAAATTGATGTTCATGTCAGATACCCAGCAAACATTTGGACAATATAACCAGTCATTCACTGGACAGACTACCCAGGAGTTTATCTCCCTTTGGACTCTATTTTCTTTTAAATTGATGTTCATGTCAGATACCCAGCAAACATTTGGACAATATAACCAGTAGATCACCGGACAAACTACCCAACAGTTAATCTCCCTTCAGATTCCATTTTGTTTCAAATTCATGTTCATGTCAGATACCCAGCAAATATTCAGACAATATAACCAGTCATTCACTGGACAAACTACCCAACAGTTAATCTCCCTTCGGACTCAATTTTGTTCAAAATTGATGTTCATGTCAGATACCCAGATGATATTCAGAAAATATAACCAGTAAATCATTGGACAAACTAAAACTACCCAACAGTTAAAAATTTTACTCAGGTATTTGTAGGGTCAGCATTTTTGTCCACTAAAATTAAAGCAGGACCAGTGGATTGCAATTTTTACAGGTCCTCCTCCAGACTAACAGGTCTATAATTTTCACGCGTTTCGGAGTAAAGCGTGAAATATTTGTCTTCGCGTTACGAAATGTAAAGGGTCAGTGGCGGGTATTGGTTAGTGTTGTACGAGTTTTATGAGCTAAAATTGTACATGAGGGATTTCGATAAGTTATTGGTCATTCTACCAGACGACACAGTCGAAGCAGCACCTTGTTTTCGTTTCATTTCATTGACTGCTTTTTCTACACGTGGCATGGCGGCAGAAAGTGAATTTCTGTCAAAGTTGGAGCAGCTTATGTCTGCTAAACTAGAGGACTTTGAGCAGCGCGTTATGGGTACACAGTCACAGAGAAATTTGTCACAGACGGAACTGACGCGTATTCAACAGTCCATTCAGCCGAGTGAATCGTTTACGTTCCGTAAGAAGGGGAACGAGGAGCAAAGTAAAGTGAACGTGCAGGTTCTGGAGAAGATGAGAGTAGCCGAAGGTCATTTGAAAGAGGCACTTGAGCGCGGTTCTACGGACTCTATTTCTGCAGCCCAGCAGAATATTTGTCAAGGTATAGACATTCTCGCACATAGACAGAAGCTTATTAAGCTTGCGGACACCTCTGAAAACGGTTGGAAGGTTGTGCAGGAGTATGAGGCGCACCCTCTAGCAGACGACTCGGATGACGAGAGGAAGATATATCGGGCCGAGGTTAAGGCGAGCCGTAAATTACAACAGGAGAGGCGACAAAGGGCACGACGTTTCACGCCCTACACTCAGTCACGGGCAACCAGCGGTTCTCAGTCGGATCAGGCGGCGAGGGATCAGTCGTCACAGGGACGACCATCTTATACACCGGGGAGGAAGCCGGGTTCTTGTTTCCGCTGTGGACGGGCCGGTCATTGGCGACAGGAGTGTACGGTGCCGAGTGAAGGCATACCTGGCAATGAGGCAAAGATAAGTAGCTCTATTGATTCTTTTAATCATGAAAGTACGTTTCAGAGCCAAAGTAGCGTATCTCAAGTCGGTAGACTAGCGACATGTTACGATCATTGGGTAAATGCTGGTGCGAACGAGTATGTTCTTGACGTGGTAAGTAACGGGTATAAGCTTCCTTTCAGAAATATGCCAAAGTCTATTCATTTAGAGAATAATAAGTCCGCTTTAGATGCGCCGCTCTTTGTACAAACGGAAATAGAGAATTTGCTGAATAAAGGGTGTATATCCAAGGTAAGCGTTGCACCATTTGTGGTTAACCCACTGACAGTGGCTTATGGTAGAACCGGTAAGGGTCGATTAGTACTTGATTGTCGCCATATAAACCTGGACTTGTTTAAGTACAAGTGTTGTTTTGAGGACCAGTCAGTAGCAAAGCAGTTATTTGCACAGGGCGATTTCTTGTTTTCTTTTGACATCAGGGGAGCTTACCATCACATTATGATTCATCCTAGTCATCGAACGTTTCTTGGCTTCTCATGGGGCACAGAAAATGATAGAGTATACTATATTTTCAATGTTTTGCCGTTTGGATTATCGACAGCTGGTTTTATCTTTACTAAATTGCTTAGAGTTTTGGTTGCAAAATGGAGAGCCATTGCTTATAGGGTCGTTGTTTTTCTTGACGACGGCTTAGGCGGGGCTAACAGTTCTGACACAGCCACCGAAGCATCTGTTTTTATACATGAAGATCTTCAGAATTTCGGTTTCATTATTGCTGAAGATAAATGCAATTGGGTACCATGTCAATCCCTTTCTTGGCTTGGTTACGATTGGAATACGACAGAAGGCTCGATATCAGTGATGGAAGAAAGGTTGGTACGCACATTTGCTTTGATTGATTTCTTTATTGAAAAGATTTGCAACGGGCAATTAGTTTTTCCTGTGAGAAAAGTTGCATGTTTAGTAGGTCAGATTATTTCGATGCAAAGTGCTGTCGGTCCTGAAGTACGTTTAAGAACACGGTCGTTGAGCCACTGCATAGTAAGTAGAGCCAGTTGGAATGCATCGGTAAAGATCAGCTGTAAAGCTTTGGACGAGATGGAATTCTGGCGCGAAAATTTAAGATCACTGAATAAGGGGGCTCTTAGTCCATATGAAAAATGTATCGATTTAAATGAGCAAGAACAGTCGATCGTCTTTTGTGACGCCAGTGGAGCTGGATTTGGAGGGTATATACAGGGAGTTGAGGATAGTCAGGTTGTAGGTAGTTGGTCCGAGTCCGAGAGTGGTTTGAGCTCCACATGGAGAGAGCTGGAGGCTATACATAGAGTACTAAACAGTTCGTTTGGCAGCCTGGAAGGGCAAAGTGTTTTAGTCAAAACAGACAACCAGAATGTGAGCCGAATTCTAAAGGTGGGTAGTAGAGTACCTGTTTTGCATGACACGGCATTACGCGTTATAGACGCTTGTAAAGTTAGAAATGTCGCTCTAGATTTAGAATGGATTCCTAGAAAAGATAACGATCAAGCAGATTTCTTAAGCCGTTGCTCTGATAGCGATGATTGGTCAGTTAAAGATTTCATTTACAAGTCATTAAACACAAAATGGGGTCCACATTCATGTGATATGTTCGCTACGGACTACAATTCGAAATGCAAGAAATTCTATTCAAAGCACTGGTGTCCCGGTACAGCCGGTATAAATGCATTTGTCTACAATTGGTCTAATGACCTTTGTTGGTTAGTTCCACCACCAAGATTGATCTGTCAGTGCATAGCTAAGGTGAAAAAGGAAAAATGTAGAGGCACTTTAATTGTACCGATGTGGAAATCGGCGCCTTATTGGCCTTTGTTGTTTCCCGAGGAAGGAACAAACGCCAGTTTTGTGCAGGATATGGTTGTTTATCAGCCTGATAAGCTTACGGAAAGAGGTCGAGGTAGGAATGGTATCTTCGACGGAAGGCCGTTGAGGTTTCCATTATTGGCTTTGAAATTGAGATAAATGTTTGAATATTTGTTGTTATTTTCTATCTTCAGAACTAGGACTGAGAACCCATGTAGACGAAGAGGTTGCAAAAAGTGGCTTTGCTGGGCTTAATTTTGGCGATCTGGCTGCGAAGATGGCAGATTATTTGGTTATGTCCAAAAGCTCGTCTACGAACACTAAGTATTTTAGTTATTTTAAAAAGTGGGAACAGTTCATTACGTCCAAAGGAGGATCAGCTTTACCAGCTTCACCGATTCATGTGGCACTTTATCTCACAGACTTGATAGACAAGAAGTCATCTTACTCTGTTATTTCATCTTCCGCGTACAGCATTAAGTGGGTACATTCACTACACAACCAGTTCGACCCAACTAGCAATTTATATGTTAAAAATTTATTAGAAACTGCTAAACGTTTGTGTTCAAAACCAGTCAATAAGAAGGATCCGATTACTTCGGATAGCTTGATACTGTTGTGTAAAAAATACGCAGACTGTACAGATCTTCTTGTAATTAGAGATTTAGCTATGATTATGCTTTCATTTTCTGGATTTCTTAGATTTGACGAGTTGATCAATTTACATTGCAATAATGTGAAATTCTTTAATGATTACATGTCTATTTCCATTGAAAAAAGCAAAACTGACCAATACCGCCTCGGTAACGAAGTAGTAATTTCTAAAGGAACAACCGATGCTTGTCCATTTACTATGTTGAAACGCTATTACAACGCGGCGGATTTAAAAACTACGGACGTCGCATTTCTGTTCAGACCGTGCTATCGTTCGAAAACTGTTTGCAGACTGATCGGTAAAGATAAGAAGCTTAGTTACACGCGTACTAGAGAGTCGTTGTTGTCTAGGTTAAGAGAGGTCGTTGGCGACCAGAATATCGGTATTCATTCGCTTCGTGCTGGTGACGCGACTGCGGCCGCGAATGCGCATGTAAACGAACGTTGTTGGAAAAGGCATGGACGTTGGAAAGGTGAAAATAGTAAAGACGGTTATGTGGCTGATTCCTTGGAGAGGAGACTGGTAGTAACCAAGTCACTTGCTTTGTAAAGTACATTTCTCGGGTCTGAGCACCGTCCAGCCCGCTCTTTTCGTGTTCTATAGACACCGCCTGGTATTGCAAAGTACGTGTGTTTAGTTGTTTTTCTTTAAAGTGAGTGTAGTTAAGACTATAATTTTCACGCGTTTCGGAGCAAAGCGTGAAATATTTGTCTTCGCGTTACGAAATGTAAAGGGTCAGTGGCGGGTATTGGTTAGTGTTGCACGAGTTTTATGAGCTAAAATTGTACATGAGGGATTTCGATAAGTTATTGGTCATTCTACCAGACGACACAGTCGAAGCAGCACCTTGTTTTCGTTTACGAAAGATAAATGCTTTTATCTCATACCAGTCCATTTATATTTCATGTTATTTGATGTTTGTTTACGCAATTCTTTGGCGAAGATTAGTCGAGATATTCCGACATGAAAATGGCTTAGTTATGTTCAGACTTGTATTATGCATTCGTGATATAGATTGCGATCAGGTTTATATACGAGTTCGTAAGTTAATATTCACGACGGTGCTTTGTGGCCATTACATACGTAAGTACGTTTCAGACTGGTATTTATTGATTGCTTGGCACAGTCGCAATTCTGCTTCAGAGTGCGAACCTGTCGCAGTGACACGTAGTAGATACAGGGACAGGTTTCCATGGTTTTTCTCCAACAAGGGTTTTATCCATGGTTTTTCCTGGGCGAGCGTGTCGATTCTGTACGCAGTTCGAGAAAAGTTACATTTGTCGTTGTTTGTGTTTGTACGATATATGTACTTGTTCTTTACATTTATAACAAAACATAGGGTCTATTTGGTCGTCAATTAAGAAATGTACTTATTACTAACAAATACCGTTTGTATAACATTACACTGTTCATTCAATATTGTCAACTGTATCTGCTGCTTCTCAAAATAGACACCGCCTGGTATTGCAAAGTACGTGTGTTTAGTTGTTTTTCTTTAAAGTGAGTGTAGTTAAGACCTACATTCAGACTCAGTGAATTGTAGGAGAAACAAAGAATAAATTGTATATTCATTGTTACAACACTCCGATAGTTTCTATATAAGAGTCTGGTAAAGGGTTCTGAAATAGCTGAAATAGCTAGTCATAATTATCTCTGGCTGTCCTGTTGAGTTTATGCCTTTTCAAATTCAATATTTTGTTAAAAGTACAAGTAATTTTTGTTTATTATTATATATATGTAATTGTTACAAAGAAAACAAGAGTTGTCCGCGGACAACGTAGCTCGCCTATACGGGAGGTGTCACAAAAACAGCAAATTTTTTAAAAGTAGGTCAAACTCCAAGGTCAAGGTCACAAGGTCAAGGATAGTGGTCCCAAATGAAAGGTCTTGTCGAGATGTATCTCTGTATGAAATATCAAGGCTGAATGTCTAATAGTGCCTGAGATATAGGCCAGGTTAAAGTTTTTCGAAAGTAGGTCAAACTCCAAGGTCAAGGTCACTAGGTCAAAGGTCATGGTCCCAAATGAAAGGTCTTGTCGAGATGTATCTATGTATGAAATATCAAGGCTGTATCTCTAATAGTGCCTGAGATATAGGCCAGGTTAAAGTTTTTCAAAAGTAGGTCAAACTCCCAAGGTCAAGGTCACTAGGTCAAAAGTCATGGTCCCAAATGAAAGGTCTTGTCGAGATGTATCTATGTATGAAATATCAATGCTGTATCTCTAATAGTGCCTGAGATATAGAACAGGTTAAAATTTTTCAAGTGAAGACACGACGGGACGCCGACACTAGGGCTGTGACATTAGCTCCCCGGATATAAAGTCCCGGCTCGCTAAAAAGGTTGTTAGTAGGTGCCATGTCAGGTTTTGAAAACAGATGAAGAAAGTTGCTAACGTCTGAATATGCAAAACAATTTGGTCAAAGAAATTTTGAAATTGCTATCAAAACTGTGTATAACTACACTAGTATAGAATCTAGTTGCTACCCCATTTTGATTGCATACATTTCCCAAACAAGGCTTAGTTTTGATGTCATTTGTAAGTAGTTATCAATCATTGATAACAAAGAGAAATAAAGAAAATTATGATCTACTTGAATTTCTTCCCTTCCCCTCGATTTCATGACAATGGGATGTGCATGTTCTGAGTTTGATTACATTATGTCCATTTTGGGAAAGGGTAAAAGATCAAGCCCTTCAACAGAGGATACATGATCAGGTGTTTGGTAATTGCCCATATCCAAGATTTTAGATCTAATGATTCCAGCTTTCAAATTGATCTAAGTCTAGTAACGAAAAATTGAGGTTTGGCGAATGAGAATCATATATATAAAGAAATAATAAAGTATCATTGTATGTTGCCAACAAAAAGGTAATCTGTTCAACATATAAATTAAGGTAGGAAGGGCCTAATTAGCACCAAACAGCCAGCGGCAAAATTTGAAAAGTGTCAGTAACTCCTAAACTGTGTTACATTTCCATTCTATATATAAACATAAGAATTTTGTACGGTTTAGAATTTTGAATTGATGCATATTTATGGAAATATTTGACAAAATACCTTGTTTTTAGACTTACCTCAACAGAATATATTCCTATTAAATTAAATTAAAGGTTAACTTTATATGAAGATTTGTGCACAATCACTGCTAGACTTTAGTATTTGAATGTGTGCAAGGAAAAAAAGGGTTTCTCTTTGATCTTTGGGAAATCTAAACTCACTCTGTGTGATGTAAGCAGTGATGTCACACTGTATGCATTTTTGTTTGGTTATTAAACAGCTGATTGAGCCCAGTTACATGGTTATAAATAGAAGTTCCATTAACCTTTACCCAATAGAACAAAGTTTGCATTTGTAAATTTGGATTTCTTTTTCTATCCTCATGTTCACAATGGAAGAAAAAAGACGAAATTAAATGCATAAGATTCTCTATTCGTATGAATTCAGTAAATAAGATCTTGGCCATAATTCATTGTTTAATTTAATATTGTTAGAATTATCCTTGACTGAATGACTAAGAAAGGGTTAAGGAAATTGTAACAAAGTGAGTGGATGTTTTCAGTGGAAAAAAACAGTGGACTACAAACTTGTGCAATTTCTATAATTTAAAAGTAATAATCGGATTAGAATTCCTAAGGTAGGTGAATGATAGACTGATGAATTTCTAGTCAATTGATTTTTTAATCTAGATTCTTGTTCACAAAAAAAACCACAACAGTTTACTGCTTTCTTTGTCCTGTCAATAATTTTCCATTCAAGATGTGCCTGAAGGATGCAGTACTCGGTGGTTTTGTGATGTACATAAGTGTTACGTATGTAACACAAATCTACGATTTGTTGTTTTCTGTTGTGTAATCACAGACAATCTTCAAATAGTTTTGTTTAAAATAGGAATTTTGGGTTGGTCGCCGACTTTTTCCTATGAGCCAAAAGAAAGTTATGATGCAGATTTTGAAACTGATTTTGATGCCTTTCGACAAAATCTAAGGGGCGCTGTCTCTGAAATTTACAGGCCCGGCGGACCGGTACCAAAGGATGTTTTGCCAGTCCTCCTTAAAAATTACAGGCCTCGGGCCGACGGACTGGCGTTAATGTCGAAGCCTGACATGTAAAGTGAAATATACAGTCAGGATTCAAACAGTCACAGTTTATTGTGTGAATTATTTTGCCAATGTTGACCATTTCCCAAACAGCTGAACTTTTGACTGTTTTAATTTGAAAGCTGCTGCAGACGACATAATATATATTGCAATGACATGATTTGTGTACGAAATATCAATGAAAATATTGAGGCAAGAGGAGAAAAAAAAAATTCCAAAGGGGGGGGGGGGGGGGGGGGGGGGGGGGGGGGGGGGATGTCCCCACTCTCATACCCTCTTTAGTTTTGGATGTGCTAGATTGTTTTATGAATAAAATTGGAAAGACTTAAAATTTCAGTTGGGTCAATCAATATTAAGGCATTCTGATTTCTCGAGAAAAAAAAAATATGATAAATCAAAACAATCTTGAGCACAAGCCTTCACGACTTAAATTGCTTACAACCATCCATACAGACAATGAGATAGCGCTCAGAAAATTGATATTATTTTTTTATTCCACAAATGGCATTATAGTAACCAGAATTTTCATTTACAGGGGGAATATACGTCAAAAAACTTGATTGAAAGATCGCATCCAAAAGATCGCGAAAACTAATGACAATTGCTCTAATGTCGGTAAAAACTACAAACAAACACACATGTTGTGCATAAATAGCAGTTAAAAGTTATCGTTGTTTAAACAATGTATAAAATAGTGTGAAATATGGTCGTATTCGACAAATTTTCTTGTCAAATATAATCAAACTAACTTACTCGACTCGACGGGAAAATGGAGTGGTTCCACGCGTGCAAGAGACGTCACGCAATAAAGCCGGGAACAAAAATACGAACGGTAACTCATTTCCGGTGCTTGGCGGATATTCACCGATGGTATCCGAATGCATTTTTCGGCGCGAAATCTAAATTTAGAATTTTCCGATTAGTGGAAGAGTCCGAGATACGGACGAATTGTTGGACAAAAAAAAGTCTAATGTTTTATTGGGTATTTCGTTTGAAGTAACCAACAACAGTCTCATATACGTAATAAAATTACTCCTGTTATTGGGTATACCCAACAAGGGAAAAGTAACCAATAAGTGTCCTTTGAACATAAAAAATAGCCAATAAGTGGTCACTGGTAAACACGGACGCACGGACGCACGACGGACACACCGCCATGACAATAGCCCGCTGGCCTGAAAGGCCAGTGGAGCTAAAAATCACCTTAAAAACTCAAATAAAATAACAAGGAAACCTTTCCCACAATTTCTGCAGCTTTACAGACTAGCCCTGCTTGTTCTCTAGTCTACAGTAGTGGGTGTAAGAGGGTTTTAGCCTATCAAGTGTACTTTTTCTACATTATACAATTTTCTCCAAAACTAGGATGCTGCATGTGATTTTTCCCCTTTCTACCAGCGTCATGTGTCTTCCCCCAATCCTGAAAAAAGCCCTTCAGACATACAGACAAAGTGACTTACCATTTGCTGAAAATGGTGGCATATCCGAGGAATCAGAGCAATATCTCCAATCATTGATAAAATCTGACGTCAGATCAAGATCCTTCAGCCTCTTTACCACATCATCTTTCTTCACAAGATTAGATCCTCCGTGCAATAACACACTTTTATCCACCATCGTCGAGGAGCATAAAGAGTGAGGTGCAGCGTTGATCACGAGCCTGACTTTATCCCCCGGAGTGGCTGCCTTCTGAGTGAAGTACAATTCTACGTTGTTTCTGTCGCATTGTTGTACGTGTTTGTGTATCGTGTCTGCGGCCACTTCCCCCTGATCTGTGACGAGGTACATCAATATACGGACAAGAGGGGCCATCTCATGTGTAATGTTGATAGATGTTGTAAAGGTCCATAGTCTTGGTGAACTTGAACTAGATGCTGAATATGAAATAAAATAAAAGTAATGCTCTCACTTTACCCATTACCACACAATGACTCTTTGACTAAGATTATGGCTTTGGAAAACATTGAGGAAAATGCAGAAATTGCTTGTGACAAGCAATTTCTTCATTTACCACAATGTTTTTTACCCCAAATGACCAAAAAAAAAGTCCATTTCATTCACCTGAAGTTGTCATCTGCATTATCTTTGAATTTGGACCAGTCTAAAATTGATAATACAATTATATAAAGTAGGATTTTTTTTGTGTTTGAGCAGAAACTAAAATTACTAGTCTTTAATGAGGTAGATCAATATACAGACAAATGGGGCCATCTCTTGCGTAATGTTGACTGATGTTGTAAATGTCCATATTCTTGTTGTGTTCGAACTAGATGCTGAATACGAAAACAATACAAATAAAGCAATCATTGAAACCCATTACCACACAATGACTCTATACGACTCCATACAATATAATGGCATTGGAAAACATTGAGGAAAATGAAGAAATTGCTTGTGACAAGCAATTTCTTCATTTACTACAATGTTTTCTATAAAAAAAGACATTGTTTCTGTCACATTGTTGTATGTGTTTGTATACAGTGTCTGCGGCCACTTCCCCCTGGTCTGTGACGAGGTACACCAATATACGGACAAGAGGGGCCATCTCGTGTGTAATGTTGACTGATGTTGTAAATGTCCATAGTCTTGGTGTACTCGAAGTAGATGCTGGAATAAGATATGAAAAAAATACAATTGAGCCTGGATCTGGCAAAAGGTCTATTATTGCATTTTAGACAACAATGTTTATGCACAGTGCATATATTCACAGTCTGATCTGGATCCATGTTATTCTCAAATGCCATAAAGAACATTTTTCCATATCATGGCTCAATTACATAAAGTAAGGTTTTGTGTTTGAGCAGAAACTAAAACTACTCTTTTTACCTTAACCCCTTCCAAGATCAAATTACCTGATCAGAAATTTCTTCTTTTCTCTGAATGTTTTCCCTAACTATTTCAAATGGGGAAGTCAAAACCAGATCTTGGTTGGGAAAGTTGGTAGGCCTGGTTTGTATATTACATACAGGCATTCATCATTTACACAATGACTTCTCTTTCAGAGACCTTGGCAACATTGTGGACTCAATGTCAAACAATTATACTTAAAACAATAATGTTACTTGACAAGATTCATCGTGGAGTTCTGTCCATAGTGGAGTTCTGTCCATAGAGAATGTGATCAATAAAAGTAGTCTAAATATTGGTCTTTTGGGAGAAGGTTTATAAAATATTACCTGCTGAATTATAAGTGACAGTATCTGACATTGGTCCATAGCCCCGGCTGTTTCTAGATTGTACTTTGAAATAGTAGGTGGTGTTTTTATTTAGGTATCCAATCGTAAAAGATGAGGTCTCTCCTATAACGCCTTCTACCAACCAATCTCTGTCATCCTTACTGGGATCCGTTGTGTAGAATATCAATGTTCCTGAAGATAAATATAACTAGAACTGTCGCAAAGCGGACGAATACCCCCCACTAGGGCCTTGTCACTGAAAAAGTGCTATCGGTCAAAAGGTTCTTGACTTAGAGCATGGAAACGGATTTTCAACAAAGTCCAACTATGACCTTGACCTTTGACCTTGGTGACCCCAAAGCAATAGGGCACCTCCATGGGTAATGCGCAACAACTGTGTAAAGTTTCATGATCCTAGGTCAAACGGTTCTCGAGTTAGAACACGGAAACGAAATTGTAAATTTTGACTACTCCCCCCCCCCCCCCATTAAAAACTTCAAAGTGGCATAACTCTGAAACTAAATACTGGATCAAGATGGAAATTGCAGGTGCACAACTTCATATAATAGGAAACATCCTGATAAAATTTCAGAAAAATTGGTCAAAAACTGTGGGAGGAGAAGAGGACACAAAATTATGTCCACCCCCCCCCCCTTAAAAACTTCAAAGTGGCATAACTCTGAAACTAATGACTGGATCAAGATGAAAATTGCAGGTGCACAACTTCATATGATAGGAAACATCCTGATAAAATTTCAGAAAAATTGGTCAAAAACTGTGGGAGGAGAAGAGGACACAAGATTATGTCCACGGACGGACGGACGGACAGACGGACGGACGGACAGACGGACGGACAGACGGACGGACAGACGGACAACCTGATTCCAGTATACCCCCCCCATAACTTCGTTGTGGGGGGTATAACAATCTATATTATCATGAAGTTTATAATCACAAAGCAACCTGGATTATTTTATCTGAAAAATGTTGAGACAACAAAACTGGACCATCAATAGAGATATTCCAGAAGTGAATTTAAATCAATACTAGCACCTCGTCATTGAAAAAGTGCTATATGTCAAATACCTTTTTCGGTGGTTCTTGAGTTAGAGGTTTGAAACAAAGTCAAGCTAGAGAGGAAATATTAATAGTGCATTCCTTGTTGTACGGTTTACGATAATATGGGCCCTGGTGTTGAAGTAAATTAAACTTGTTTAGATTTGGGTTAATCTGGAGTCACCTAAAATGATCCTGCTGGGTCTGGCTGGTGGCTGCCACGTCAAAATCACTAGGGTCAACTTATACTGGAACCAAGGTCAAATCTCTAAGCATCACTAGAGATTAAAATACCCACAATGTAGGGCCAATTTTTATTGTACCACAATAATTTGAAGTATTTTGGTAGAAAGTCTTAAAATACCCACAACGTAGAGCCAATTTTTATTGTACCACAATAATCTGAAGTATTTTGGTAGAAAGCCTTAAATCTCAAGGCATCATTAGAGATTCTTATACCAACAACATAGGGCCCATTTTTGATTGATTGTACCACAATAATTTGTAGTATTTTGGTAGAGAGCCTTAATAATCTAGACTCACCTCTAATGATACCGCTGGGTCTAGCTGGTGGCCGCCATGTCAAGGTCACTGAGGTGGGGTCACCTTCTACTGGAACCAAGGTCAAATCTCGAGGTGCTGTTGAAACAGCTGAAGTCAGAAATTATACAACTATAGATGTCACTTAATCTAGTCCACCACTGATGAGATTCATGCTTTGTTGAAGTTTTTCGGGTGACATCATAAACATTTGACTGTGGAAAGTGTCCATTTTTTCTAACTTTCTAACTCTGTATAGCTCAGATAGGGGCCTACTTTAGAATTTTTTTTAATGTTACATTTCAATTTAGCATGAATCTCATGAGAGTTGAACTGCCTTAATATGGTTATACTCATATGGGTCTTTAATTTGACTCCCAGCACCCAAAAACAAATATTATTTTATATGTAGGTGCTGGAAGTCAGCACAAAATAGTTGCAAGAATTAAAAAAAGATTTGTGAAAAGGCCAAGGTTAAGTTTTTGGACAGACAGACAGACAGAAAGACAGACAATATGCAATATACCCCCAATATTTAGATACAGGGGCATAGAAATTAAACACAGGGTTATAACTCAGTTAAAAAACAACAATGAACAATGAACAAAATCAAATACTGTACTCTTATTGAAGTTTACATAAGACCTTAGAATGGAAACCAATCTATAGTAAGAACAACTATCCCACCTGCTTCTTTAGTCCTGTTTACAACCGACAATGACCATGCGCTGTCACGTTGACCTTTCATGACCTTGACACTGAATGTATATTCTGTATAGGGCTGAAGGTCATTTATTAATGTACGGAGATATTGCCCTTCGTTGATTTTCATACTTTTTTGCTAAATTGATGCTTTTCAACTTATAACTGCAGGATATAACAAGCTGCAGTTACGAGACTTTTGTTGAAAAGCAACAAAATGCTACCATTTCACTGCTTCAATTTTTAGATGGCTACATTAATGATTGACCTTTAAGGGGGCATATATGGTCAATCTAAAATTTGGCCTTCTAATTATAGATTAACTATCTCACCTGCTTCTTTTGTCCTGTTTACAGCTGACAATGACCTTTATGACCTTGACACTGAATGTATATTCTGTATAGGGCTGAAGCTCAGTCTATTAATTTATAGAGGCATTGCCCTTTGTTGATTTTCATACTTGATAAATCAATGCATTTTAGCAAAAACATCGTACATGCAGCACACAAACAAGCTGCAGTAACTAGATCTTTGTTGAAAAGCGACGAAATACTACCATTGGACTGCTTCAATTATTAGATTGATACATCAATGGTTGGCCTTTAACCCTTTCCCAAACGACAAAATTCTAGAGTGATCAACTTCAAAAATTGCCACAAATGACAAAATGGAAGTTATTAAAGATAGAATTTGTGTAGAATATGGCATAGAAAATATTGAGACGAAAGGAGAAACTGCTGGTTATCAGCAGTTTCTTCTTTTGTCTCAATGTTTTCCCAAGCATTTTCTATTTGAGACGTCAAAACCAGGTCTTGTTTTGGAAAGGGTTAAGGAGACATAAAAGTTGATAAAACATCTCTTGTTGAAATTCAATTTCCTTATTAATTATCAATTAATGTCATCTGCAGCAGCAATGAATTTTGACCGGTCTAATATTTGGCCATCTTGTAAACTATCCCACCTGCTTCTTTGGTCCTGTTTACAACCGACAATGACCATGCGCTGCCCCGTTGACCTTTCATGACCTTGACACTGAATGTATATTCTGTATAGGGCTGAAGGTCATCTATAACACAATGTAGCTCAGTAGTATTCACATAGGTGAACTGGCTTCCTGGGGATGATATGGACTTATACCTGTGCAAGATGATTATATTGTATTAGTTGATTATTAGAAAGGTTTTGTCTATAAAACAATGTAGTTCAGTAGTATTCACATAGTTGAACTTGCTTCCCAGGGTTGATATGGATCTGTACCTGTTAGGATGATCATATATTGCACTAGTTAATAGTTTCCTAAACAAAACCAAGTTTTGATGTCTCTAGTCGAAATGGCTTTGGAAAACATTGAGGCAAAAGAAGAAAATGCTGGTGACCAGCATTTTCTCCTTTTGTCTCAATATTTTCTTGGCTATATTGAACAGAAATCTGATCTTTATTGACTTCCTTTTCCTCTGAAGCAGCGTTCAAATTGGAACAGTCTAAAAGTTTGGTGTTTGGTAAAGGGTTAATATAAAGGTCATCTATAAGACAATGTAGTTCAGTAGTATTCACATAGGTGAACTTGCTTCCCAGGGTTGATATGGACTTATACCTGTACAAAATGATATAAGGCACAAGTCAGTACACAAATTCTATGTATGTAAAAGACCAGAAAGTAAAGATTAGGGACTTGAATTCAAAAATAAACAATGTGTAAACCTTTCCAAAACAAGACCTAGTTTTGATGTCTGTAATCGAAAATGCTTGGGAAACATTGAGGCAAAAGAAGAAAATGCTGATGACCAGCATTTTCTCCTTTTGCCTCAATATTTTCTTGGCTTTATATTGTAGAGTCTACACAAATCTGATCTTTATTTTCGTCCATTTTGTCATCTACAGCAGTTTTCAAATTAGAACAGTCTACAAGTTTGGTGTTTGGTAAAGGGCCAATATAAAGGTCATCTATAAGACAATGTAGTTCAGTAGTATTCACATAGTTGAACTTGCTTCCCAGGGTTGATATGGATCTGTACCTGTTAGGATGATCATATATTGCACTAGTTAATAGTTTCCTAAACAAAACCAAGTTTTGATGTCACTAGTCGAAATGGCTTTGGAAAACATTGAGGCAAAAGAAGAAAATGCTGGTGACCAGCATTTTCTCCTTTTGTCTCAATATTTTCTTGGCTATATTGAACAGAAATCTGATCTTTTTTGACTTCCTTTTCTTCCTCTGCAGCAGCTTTCAAATTAGAACAGTCGTCCAATAGTTTGGTGTTTGATAAAGGGCTAATATGAAGGTCATCTATACCACAATATAGTTCAGTAGTATTCAGATGGGTGAACTGACTGCCAGGAGATGATTATGGACTTATACCTGTATGACATGATAAAATGCATAAGTCAGTATATAAACTCTATAGATGTCTAAAAGAAAAGGTGGAAGCTTTAATTACATAGCATACATGTATTTAGTATCTAATGGGTCAGCATTTTAGTCTATTTACAAACATTTGGTATAATTAGAAATTGTTCACCTGAACCAGTCCTAATTAAGGGGGAATGCTCCAGTTTTTCGGAACACTCGGTCGTTACTGTAGACAATTTAATGTTTCGTATCAATATGTTTCGCTATCATATTTTCAATAATATAACACATCATTACAATTTACCATTTTCGACGGTAAAAGTGTATTTATTATGCGAAACTAATTTCTTAAAGATGGAAATTGATTATTTAGAGCAAGACAGTCGTAAGAGTGTATGCAGTTACCACTGTTTTGCGTCATTTTATTCATGTGTAGCTGATAAAAATTGCTGTAATTCACTAATAAGTGCACTGACCTATACATTTTCTTTTTGAATTATTACCAGGACATGTTGCTTAATACAATGAGGGAGTTTTATCAAATTCTATTATGTAGAACTTGAAATATTTCCAAAAATATGCAAATTTTGACATAAAACTCCATAGCTTCATTGATCTAACCGAACATGTGAGCATGCTGTTTTATACATTTACGCGTTTATAATAGCACATATTTTGGTTTTTCTGTTCTTATGTAATGTAAGAGGTTACTTTAAATCCGTTTTCGGGACTAAACGATGAATATACAGCATTTTATTAGCATTTTAGTGACCTTTGACAGGTGCAAGAAATTGTGCATTTTTTCGGTGTAGGGGTATGTGATACGAATGCCTATAAAATTCAAACAATATCGCTGACCCTCCATTTTTATTTTATTTTTCAATTGGTAATAACATGTTATTTCAACAGACAAAATATAACTAAATTCTATTATTGGGAAAATCTTTAGGAAACTGGAGCATTCCCCCTTAATTGACCAAACGCCAATCGACAGAACGCTCCGCCCAGCATAGAATTTAAGACAAATAATGGGGATGTGATCGTTAACAGGGAACAATTTTATATAGTTAATCGTGACGTAAATTCGAACAAACAAAATAGTATTTTGTTGGTGTTGTTATAAAATCTCGTAACTACCGCTTGATTTAAGCCGTAGTTACGAGATTTTATTAAAACACCGACAGTTTATCAAAACATAACCTTAAACCTAGTCTATTGTTAGCATAAAATTCTTTGCCATTGGCATGTTGATTGTTTTGATTGTCAGTCGATAAATCGATACAAAAACACATGCAACAATGAACAATTGGGGCATGACATTTTTCTGATCATCCATTGGCTAAATGATGTTTTTTATTGACAGTTGGCGTTTGGTCATTTGCACACTTCAATGAGACTTTCAGCATGTGCAGAATACAAAATCACAATGCTTACTGAAACTATCAACTCTGCTTGACAGTGTGTGATTCCAGGCGAATATTGATTATTCCGCATCAAAAGTACTCATTGCATATTCAACACTATATAAAAGAACATAAAATTTAAAATTTCATAAACATGAAATTCACATCTGCTTTTTGATTAGCTTCTTTAAATTCATATGTTGAAAAAAAATCCTCTTTTAGGAAAAGTGCTTAATATATTCAGAGCTACAAAAAAGAGGGGGTGAAACCATTCTAAATTTGTTATTCTAAATACAAACCCTATGTTGTGGGTACTCATTGGAATTGTCTCAATGAGACGATTCCAATGAGTACACACAACTTGGGGTTTAATGAACAATGAATGAGAAATTGTATTTTGAAAGTCTATCACACCCTCAGATATGTAGCTTAACCCTTTCCCAAACAAGACCTGGTTTTGACGTCCCTAATAGAAAATGCTTGTGAAAACATTGAAACAAAAGAAGAAACTGCTGATAACCAGCAGTTTCTTCTTTTGTCTCAATATTTTCTGTGCCATATTTTACACAGATCCTATCTTTAACCCTTTCCCAAACGGCAAAACTTTAGGATGGTCAAATTCAAAAATTGCCACAAATGACATAATGGAAGGTATTAAAGATAGAATTTGTGTAAAATATAGCACAGAAAATATTGAGACAATAGGAGAAACTGCTGGTTATCAGCAGTTTCTTCTTTTGTCTCAATGTTTTCCTAAGAATTTACTATAAGGGACGTCAAAAAAGGTCTTGTTTGGGAAAGGGTTAAGTGTATTACCTGACAGTGTAAATTCTGTTATCCGTGATCCTCTGTGACTGACCGAGCTCTACGTCCTTCCATGTCAACAACACAGAACTGGCCGAGATAACGTTGGCTCGTAGGGCGATGGGGATTAACATACTGGCATCGAGACCTGGTAAAACAATAACAATCACAACATTGTCACAAGTATAGTGCAGCCACAATACTATGGCACATATTTACAAAAAATTTTAATGACCAAGCTCTACGTCCTTCCATGTAAACACAACAGAACCGGCCGAGATAACGTTGGCTGGTAGGGCGATGGGGATTAGCATACTGGCATCGAGACCTGGTAAAACGGTTAAGATAAGAGGGGTCAAAATCATTCAAAATTTGTTATTGAACACTTTCCAAAACAGGATCTGGTTTGACTTCCCTTATGAAAAAGGCTTGGGAATATATTGAGACAAAAGAAGAAACTGCTGATAACCAGCAGTTTCTGCTTTTGCCTCAATATTTTATGTGAATGATAGCATAAAATCCGTGATCCTTTGTGACTGACCAAGCTCTACATCTGTCCATGTCAACACTACAGAACTGGCCGAGATAACGTTGGCTCGTAGGGCGATGGGGATTAACATACTCGCATCAAGACCTGGTAAAACAAAAACAATCACAACATTGTCACAAGCATAGCGCAGCCACAATACTATGGCACATATTTACAAAAATTTATAATGACCAAGCTCTACGTCTTTCCATGTCAACACAACAGAACCGGCCGAGAAAACGTTGGCTCGTAGGGCGATGGGGATTAACATACTGGCATCGAGACCTGGTAAAACAATAACAATCACAACATTGTCACAAGTATAGTGCAGCCACAATACTATGGCACATATTTACAAAAATTTATAATGACCAAGCTCTACGTCTTTCCATGTCAACACAACAGAACCGGCCAAGATAACGTTGGCTCGTAGGGCGATGGGGATCAACATACTCGCATCAAGACCTGGTAAAACAATAACAATCACAACATTGTCACAAGTATAGTGCAGCCACAATACTATGGCACATATTTACAAAAATTTTTAATGACCAAGGTCCAAGTCCTTCAATGTCAAAACAACAGAACCAGCCGAGATAACGTTGGCTCGTAGGGCGATGGGGATTAACATACTGGCATCAAGACCTGGTAAAACAATAACAATCACAACATTGTCACAAGTATAGTGCAGCCACAATACTATGACACATATTTACAAAATTTTTTAATGACCAAGCTCTACGTCCTTCCATGTCAACACAAAAGAACTGGCCGAGATAATGTTGGCTCGTAGGGCGATGGGGATTAACATACTGACATCAAGACCTGGTAAAACAGTAAACAAACAATAGAGCTACAGAGAAGAGGAGTGAGAGACATTCTTAATTTGTTATTTAACCCTTTCCGAAACGACAAAATTTTAGGATTTTCACATTTAAAAGCTGCTTCTGACTACAAATTGGGAGTTAATGAGGACAGGATTTGTGTTGAGTAAAGCACAGAAAATATGAGGCAAAAGAAGAAAATGCTGATTATCAGCATTTTCTTCTTTTGCCTCAATGTTTTCTTAAGACTTTCTATCAGGGACGTCAAAACCAGGTCTTGTTTGGGAAAGGGTTAAACCATTCCCAAATAGGATCTGGTTGTGACATCCCTAATAGAAAAGGCTTGGGAAAGCATTGAGACAAAAGAAGAAACTGCTGATAACCAGCAGTTTCTCCTTTTGCCTCATTTTTTTTTGTGTCTGACAATTTAGAGCCTGTTATCCATGATCCTCTGTGACTGACCAAGCTCTACGTCCTTCCATGTCAAAACAACAGAACCAGCCGAGATAACATTGGCTCGTAGGGCGATCGGGATTAACATACTGGCATCAAGACCTGACAAAACAATAACAATCATCACGTTGTCACATGTATAGTGCAGTGACAAAATTATGGCACATGTAATTTTACAAATGACCAAGCTCCAAGTCCTTCCAAGTCAACAGAACAGAAGTGACGGAGATAACAACAGCTCGCAGGGAGATCTGAGGTAACATAGCTACATCATGCCCTGGTAAAACAGCAAAGATAAGGGGAGTTAAAATCATTCAAAATTTGTTATTGAACACTTTCCAAAACAGGATCTGGTTTGACTTCCCTTCTGAAAAAGGCTTGTGAAAATGTTGAGACAAAAGAAGAAACTGCTGATAACCAGCAGTTTCTGCTTTTGCCTCAATATTTTATGTGAATGATAGCATAAAATCTGTGATCCTCTGTGACTGACCAAGCTCTACGTCCTTCTATGTCAACACCACAGATCTGGCCGAGATAACGTTGGCTCGTAGGGCGATGGGGATTAAAATACTGGCATCAAGACCTGGTAAAACAATAACAATAGAGTTACAGAGAAGAGGAGTGAAAGATGTTCTTAATTTGTTATTTAATGCTTTCTCAAACAATTTTGACTTTCCTAGCAGAAACGGTTTGGAAAAACATTGAGACAAAAGAAGAAACTGCTGATAACCAGCAGTTTCTCCTTTTGCCTCATTTTTTTGTGTCTGACAATTTAGAGCCTGTTATCTCTGATCCTCTGTGACTGACCAAGCTCTACATCTGTCCATGTCAAGACAACAGAACTGGCTGAGATAACGTTGGCTCGTAGGGCGATGGGTATTAACATACTGTCACCTGAACCTTGTAAAACAATAAACAATTACAAAATTGTCACATGTATCGTCCAGTCATGATATTATGGCACATATTTACAAAAATTTTTAATGACCAAGCTCTACGTCTGTCCATGTCAATACAACAGAACTGGCCGAGATAACGTTGGCTCGTAGGGCGATGGGGATTAACATACTGGCATCTGAACCTTATAAAACAGTTAAGATAAGAGGGGTTAAAATCATTCAAAATTTGTTATTGAACACTTTCCAAAACAGGATCTGGTTTGATCGACTTCCCTTATGAAAAAGGCTTGGGAAAATATTGAGACAAAAGAAAAAACTGCTGATAACCAGCGGCAGCAGTTTCTGCTTTTGCCTCAATATTTTATGTGAATGATAGCATAAAATCTGTGATCCTCTGTGACTGACCAAGCTCTACGTCTTTCCATGTCAAAACAACAGAACTGGCCATGGGCGATGGGGATTAACATACTGGCATCAAGACCTGGTAAAACAAAAACAATCACAACATTGTCACAAGTATAGTGCAGCCACAATACTTTGGCACATATTTACGAAAAAATTTCATGACCAAGTCTTTCCATGTCAACACTACAGAACTGGCCGAGATAACGTTGGCTCGTAGGGCGATGGGGATTAACATACTGGCATCAAGACCTCGTAAAACAAAAACAATCACAACATTGTCACAAGCATAGTGCAGCCACAATACTTTGGCACATATTTACGAAAAAATTTCATGACCAAGTCTTTCCATGTCAACACTACAGAACTGGCCGAGATAACGTTGGCTCGTAGGGCGATGGGGATTAACATACTGGCATCAAGACCTCGTAAAACAAAAACAATCACAACATTGTCACAAGTATAGTGCAGCCACAATACTTTGGCACATATTTACGAAAAAATTTCATGACCAAGTCTTTCCATGTCAACACTACAGAACTGGCCGAGATAACGTTGGCTCGTAGGGCGATGGGGATTAACATACTGGCACCTGAACCTTGTAAAACAGTAAACAATAGAGCTACAGACAAGAGGAGTGAGAGACATTCTTAATTTGTTATTTAACCCTTTCCCAAACGACAAAATTTTAGGGTTTTCACATTTAAAAGCTGCTTCTGACTACAAATTGGGAGTTAATGAGGACAGGATTTGTGTTGAGTAAAGCACAGAAAATATGAGGCAAAAGGAGAAAATGCTGATTATCAGCATTTTCTTCTTTTGCCTCAATGTTTTCTTAAGACTTTCTATCAGGGACGTCAAAACCAGGTCTTGTTTTAGGTTCAGGTTAAACCATTCCCAAATAGGATCTGGTTGTGACATCCCTAATAGAAAAGGCTTGGGAAAATATTTAGACAAAAGAAGAAACTGCTGATAACCAGCAGTTTCTGCTTTTGCCTCAATATTTTATGTGAATGATAGCATAAAATCTGTGATCCTCTGTGACTGACCAAGCTCTACGTCTTGCCATGTCAAAAGAACAGAACTGGCCGAGATAATGTTGGCTCGTAGGGCGATGGGGATTAACATACTGGCATCAAGACCTGGTAAAACAATAACAATCACAACATTGTCACAAGTATAGTGCAGCCACAATACTAGGGCACATATTTACAAAAAATTTTTAATGACCAAGCTGTACGTCTTTCCAAGTCAAAACAACAGAACTGGCCGAGATAACGTTGGCTCGTAGGGCGATGGGGATTAACATACTAGCATCAAGACCTGGTAAAACAGTTAACAAACAATAGAGCTACAGAGAAGAGGAGTGAGAGACATTCTTAATTTGTTATTTAACCCTTTCCCAAACGACAACATTTTAGGGTTTTCACATTTAAAAGCTGCTTCTGACTACAAATTGGGAGTTAATGAGGACAGGATTTGTGTTGAGTAAAGCACAGAAACTATGAGGCAAAAGGAGAAAATGCTGATTATCAGCATTTTCTTCTTTTGCCTCAATGTTTTCTTAAGACTTTCTATCAGGGACGCCAAAACCAGGTCTTGTTTGGGAAAGGGTTAAACCATTCCCAAATAGGATCTGGTTGTGACATCCCTCATGAAAAAGGCTTGGGAAAGTATTGAGACAAAAGAAGAAACTGCTGATAACCAGCAGTTTCTGCTTTTCCCTCAATATTTTATGTGAATGATAGCATAAAATCTGTGATCCTCTGTGACTGACCAAGCTCTACATCTGTCCATGTCAAAACAACAGAACTGGCCGAGATAATGTTGGCTCGTAGGGCGATGGGGATTAAAATACTGGCATCAAGACCTGGTAAAACAGTAACAATCACAACATTGTCACAAGTATAGTGCAGCAACGATACTATGGCACATATTTACGAAAAAATTTCATGACCAAGTCTTTCCATGTCAACACTACAGAACTGGCCGAGATAACGTTGGCTCGTAGGGCGATGGGGATTAACATACTGGCATCGAGACCTGGTAAAACAATAACAATCACAACATTGTCACAAGTATAGAGCAGCCACGATACTATGGCACATATTTACAAAAATTTTTAATGACCAAGCTCCACGTCTGTCCATGTCAACACAACAGAACCGGACGAGATAACAATGGCTCGTAGGCTGATTGGAGGTAAAATACCTAACAAACCTGGTCAAATAGTAAACAATAGAGCTACAGATAAGAGGGGTTGGAGACACCCTAAATTTGTCTTGGGAAAACACTGAGACAAAAGAAGAAACTGCTGATAACCAGCAGTTTCTCCTTTTGCCTCAATATTTTATGTGAATGATAGCATAAAATCTGTGATCCTCTGTGACTGACCAAGCACTACGTCTTTCCATGTCAAAACAACAGAACCGTCGAGATAACGTTGGCTCGTAGGGCGATGGGGATTAACATACTGGCATCGAGACCTGGTAAAACAGTAACAATCACAACATTGTCATAAGTATAGTGCAGCCACGATACTATGGCACATATTTACAAAAAATTTTAATGACCAAGCTCTACGTCCTTCCATGTCAACACAACAGAACCGGCCGAGATAACGTTGGCTCGTAGGGCGATGGGGATTAACATACTGGCATCAAGACCTGGTAAAACAGTAGCAATGTTGGTAATCATGTGACAAATCAATGTCACAAAATTGTGACCCGTCACACTAAAAGGGACCTTATCCGAACTCCAAAAATCCAAATTATGACAAACTTGTCAGACTCACCACAGGTCAACCAGCTAGATCCCGTATGCGAAAAATGAACATATAGTAACACAGGGAAAACATTCCGGAATTAGAAAATTACATAAAAATGAAAAGTGTCGGCCCTAGTCTGGCTGTGCGGACTGCGCAGACTGACTAGGGTCTATATTTTTCACACTTCCTATAAGGTCCCTTTTAGCGTGACGGGTCACAAATGATTTTGTTTCTACTCGACCAATTTGAATTTGGGTATAGACTATAGAGAAGGCGAAAATGCATCAGGGCATTGCTGAATGCAATGTATTTTAAGAATCAACAGATAAAATATTATTGATGACCAACCCATAGACAAACAAGAGCCGTCACAGACGGATAATGCTCCCCGAATAAGTGTTTGTCACAAAATAAAAACTATCATACATTAAGCCCCCTTTTCCCATGACAGCTTTTTTGTACACACATTATTTATAGAATATGGTCTAGAACATCCTATTTATTACATGAGCACAAAATTTCATTAAATTCTCCCCATTAGATGAAGAGAAATAAGAGAAAAACTAATTTTTACACTAAGGCCCCTTTTTCCATGACGCAGCCTTAAATTTACAAAGGGAGAAAAAGGTCCCTAGGTATTGACCAAGGGAGCTCACATGTGTAGTTTCATTGAATTTGGTCCAAGGGTTGCTGAGATATGGCTGTGGACAGACGGACGGACACACGGACGGACAGACGGACATACGGACGGACAGCTTGGCGACTATATGCTCCCCCGAAATTTTTTCGGGGAGCATAAAAATTCGACTAATCCTATGCTGACATAACATAGTTTAAACTGTAAATCGTCAGAGAGGGTGGCATGGGGGTGTGCTAGTAATTCTAAACAAATACCATCATTTGACTGAGTACTCTGTGTAATAAGAGGACCATGATGGTCGTAAGATAATAATAAGTCAAGAATTTATTAAATTATTTTATGCACTACATTCTTACCTAATGGTGTAATTCCGGACAATAATCAGAGCAACATCTACGAGGGGCGTTCATTAAAGATTTCCCCTGACCTACTTTCAGTTGAGGTAGGAAGTTAAAATTGTACACATACATTACCATATACCTCTATAGGTCACATGAAAATTTGCAGCTCTGAAATGTAATTTGTCTTTCATTTCCGTGTGATGAAGTTAAGTGAGGTAGCGTGATGAAGCTTGCAGTCATCAGATTCCTGTATTTGAAAGATCACACTCCCAAGGTGACATTTGATGAGAAGAAAGAAGTTTGTGGGGATGATTTTCCATCATATGACGTTGCCAAACACTGGTATACTCAGTTCCAGACGCCCACAGTCTGTCATTGATGATGCCACCATCACGTCAATGCAAGGTTTCGGGCACAATCTACGGTGTTCTACAGAAGAGGTCTCCAAAACTGCACTACACAATGACAGAAGTATGTCTCTCTGGCTAGAGGCCATGTAGAGAAAGATTAATATTTGTGCCAAGTTTCAGTTCTCTCTGCTTATTGGAAGTAGGTTAGGGGAAATATTTAATGAATTTCCTCGTAAGAGGGGGTGAAGGCAACTAAATTTATTTTTTCAAATTCAAACCTTATGTTGTGGGTACTCAGACGATTATAATGAGTACTCACAATATAGGGTTTGTTGAACAATAAATGAAATATATAGCATTTTGAAAAGGCAATACCACCTCTTTTCTGTAGCTCTGAATAACTATCCTGAGAGACATTTTTGTTGTTTGATTCTCACCTGATCACTTGACACAAAATGTAATGTGCACCTTTAACAATTCTAGCATCACTGGTGGTGAACTCGGCCAAAGCGAGGGACGTTTTTCGCTACAACAAGGTACAAATATTTTGCTTTTAAATGTGAGTTTAAAGATCTGATTGGATAGTCTTTCTAATAACAATAAATTTGTTCTTAAAATAGACCGGATTTACCGATATGTATTGACAAACCGTCTGTGTTGTTATAAAATCTCGTAACTATGGCTTTATCGAAGCCGTAGTTACGATATTTCATAACAACACCGACGGAATACTATGATCGCGAAAAAACGTCCCACGCTTTGGCCGAGTTCACCACCAGTGAGAATACAGATTTTGAGTAACCAGACCACTAAGCAAAATTATAGACTTGTCCTTCAAAGATGTTAAAGACAACAATTTCACTTGCATAAAAATTTACATATTTTTGTCTTTCTTTGTAGACAACATTGTTGGAAATATAAATAAGCAATTTCTTCATTTGCCATGAAAAAAGCCATTATTTTTGGATGCATAGAAAATCGTCACAGTGTGGTAATGGCTAAACACATTCTTACACAATGACGCTTTTTGACACCCCACAAGAAAAATGCTTTGGAAAACATTTTAGAAAATGAAGAAATTGCTTGTTCATTATCCACAATGTTTTTGTACCCAAAATGCAAAGATTTTTACAATTTCATCAACTTGATAGTGTCATCTGTAACATCTTTGAATTTTAAATTCAAATCTTAAATTCCTATCTGGTAATGGGTTAAGGGTTACCTCTTGGAGCAGGTACATCCTGGTTCTCAGCTTCATTTCTGGGGGCAGCATGAGCCCCTGGAGGGGCTGCTGGGGCCGTGATGTCATATCCTGGAGGGCCGTCAGGTACAAACTTGGGGCCCTGTTGGGCACGCTCGGATAATGTCGGATAATAACCTCCCCCATAGTTTGAGTTGGTTGATGCAATATCAGAAGACAAAATTGGGTAGAATACAGTGCCTTCTGCTTGGTTTGTGTATGGCACACTGGATTTGACAATATCTGTTATGTCTACTGTCTGTAGAATATTGCCTTTTGATATGACCTGAAAAAATTAATATGTGACCCGTTGCGCTAAAAGGGACCTTATCGGGTGCAGCGTTTTTCTCCTTCTTTGGACGGGTCCGTAAAAAGGACCCGTTCCCAATGCCAAATAGGGTAATTTTTTCCCAAAATCTGGAAAAAAAATTCCCAATGCAAAATGTATTCCTTCTTTTTGAATGAAATTTCAATCATTCCCTTTCATATGTAAAGAAAAAAGTATCCAGAGACAACCTGGAAGCCCCTTTAGTTTATTTCATATTGTTAGCTATGCACAGGACTCAATATTTGTTGGAGTCTGTGATGAAAATATTTTCCCAATTTTTGACAAAGCAATGTATTTTTCCAATTTGCCTGGTTTCGGACCCGTTCCCAAAACTAAGAGAAAAAACGCTGGGGTGTGTGAAAAATATTGACCGCGCAGCCAGACTAGGGCTGACACTTTTCACTTTTATGTAAAATTCTTAATCTGGAATTGTTTCCCTATCTTACTATATGTTCATTTGTCGCATACAGGATCTGGTTGACCTGTACCAAGTCTGACACGTTTGCCAAAATTTGGATTTTTGGAGTTCGGATAAGGTCCCTTTTAGCATGACAGGTCACATATATCAATATCATGAGTAAAGTGGACACCCCTACATGTATATTGCAAGATTTCCCTTTCCAATTCGCCACTTAATATCAATAGCTTTTCTACATATACTTTAGATTTCAGGAACAATGATATCACATAAATTTCTCCGCAGACAAACGCCCATAAACATAATATGTCCATTATTTGTTAGTGACTTGTGCATGATCAGTTATGTTACTGGGACTTTAATTGAAATACATACTACAAATGAATTAGTAAAACAATTGATAACCAGATGTGTCTGTGAAACACAAATGCCCCCGAAATGGCAAATGTTACGATTTAACCCATTACCAGACGACAATAATTTGGATTGTTCAATTTGAAAGATGATGCAGACGACAATATCAAGTTGATAAAATTTTGGAAATCTTTCCATTTTTGGTTAGAAAACATTGTGGTAAATGAAGAAATTGCTTGTCAAAAGCAATTTCTTCATTTTCCACAATGTTTTCCCAAGCCTTTTTTGTGAGGGAGTCAAAAGGCGTCAATGTGCAATAATGGGTTAAGACGGACAGCTGGACAGAGAGACACCTGTAGAACAATATGCCCCTGTATGGAAAGATGAAACATCAAGCACATAAAACAAAATACCTGAAGATACCCTTTCTTTATGAGAGTTGTCCGTAGAGAAGAGTAGACCGCTTGTAGAGTGAGTTTATCCCCGCAGTTGAGATGAGTCTTTCGTGTAGTAGAGACTTGTATATAACTAGAACTAGGAGAGTACCATTGTTTCACATGTAGTCTAGATGTGGCTACATACAGTGTATACTTCTTTCTGTCAACAGTCTCTTTATCTGTAGACTTGACCTGTATGTGTAGATAACAGATAGATAACAGATAGATAAGTGTGTTGTGTAGTACAGACTTGTATATAACTAGAACTAGGAGAGTACCATTGTTTCACATGTAGTCTAGATGTAGCAACATACAGTGTATACTTCTTTCTGTCTACAGTCTCTTTATCTGTAGACTTGACCTGTATGTGTAGATAACAGATAGATAACAGATAGATAAGTGTGTTGTGTAGTAGAGACTTGTATATAACTAGAACTAGGAGAGTACCATTGTTTCACATGTAGTCTAGATGTGGCTACATACAGTGTATACTTCTTTCTGTCTACAGTCTCTTTATCTGTAGACTTGACCTGTATGTGTAGATAACAGATAGATAACAGATAGATAAGTGTGTTGTGTAGTAGAGACTTGTATATAACTAGAACTAGGAGAGTACCATTGTTTCACATGTAGTCTAGAGGTAGCTACATACAGTGTATACTTCTTTCTGTCTACAGTCTCTTTATCTGTAGACTTGACCTGCATGTGTAGATAACAGATAGATAACAGATAGATAAGTGTGTTGTGTAGTAGAGACTTGTATATAACTAGAACTAGGAGAGTACCATTGTTTCACATGTAGTCTAGATGTGGCTACATACAGTGTATACTTCTTTCTGTCTACAGTCTCTTTATCTGTAGACTTGACCTGTATGTGTAGATAACAGATAGATAACAGATAGATAAGTGTGTTGTGTAGTAGAGACTTGTATATAACTGGAACTAGGAGAGTACCATTGTTTCACATGTAGTCTAGAGGTAGCTACATACAGTGTATACTTCTTTCTGTCTGCAGTCTCTTTATCTGTAGACTTGACCTGTATGTGTAGATAACAGATAGATAAGTGTGTTGTGCAGTAGAGACTTGTATATAACTGGAGCTAGGAGAGTACCATTGTTTCACATGTAGTCTAGATGTGGCCACATACAGTGTATACTTCTTTCTGTCTAGTCTCTTTATCTGTAGACTTGACCTGTATGTGTAGATAACAGATAGATAACAGATAGATAAGTGTGTTGTGTAGTAGAGACTTGTATATAACTAGAACTAGGAGAGTACCATTGTTTCACATGTAGTCTAGATGTGGCTACATACAGTGTATACTTCTTTCTGTCTACAGTCTCTTTATCTGTAGACTTGACCTGTATGTGTAGATAACAGATAGATAACAGATAGATAAGTGTGTTGTGTAGTAGAGACTTGTATATAACTAGAACTAGGAGAGTACCATTGTTTCACATGTAGTCTAGATGTGGCTACATACAGTGTATACTTCTTTCTGTCTACAGTCTCTTTATCTGTAGACTTGACCTGTATGTGTAGATAACAGATAGATAACAGATAGATAAGTGTGTTGTGTAGTAGAGACTTGTATATAACTAGAGCTAGGAGAGTACCATTGTTTCACATGTAGTCTAGATGTGGCTACATACAGTGTATACTTCTTTCTGTCTACAGTCTCTTTATCTGTAGACTTGACCTGTATGTGTAGATAACAGATAGATAAGTGTGTTGTGTAGTAGAGACTTGTATATAACTAGAACTAGGAGAGTACCATTGTTTCACATGTAGTCTAGATGTAGCCACATACAGTATATACTCCTTTCTGTCTACAGTCTCTTTATCTGTAGACTTGACCTGTATGTGTAGATAACAGATATATAACAGATAGATAAGTGTGTTGTGTAGTAGAGACTTGTATATAACTAGAGCTAGGAGAGTACCATTGTTTCACATGTAGTCTAGATGTAGCCACATACAGTGTATACTTCTTTCTGTCTACAGTCTCTTTATCTGTAGACTTGACCTGTATGTGTAGATAACAGATAGATAACAGATAGATAACAGATAGATAAGTGTGTTGTGTAGTAGAGACTTGTATATAACTAGAACTAGGAGAGTACCATTGTTTCACATGTAGTCTAGATGTAGCTACATATAGTGTATACTTCTTTCTGTCTACAGTCTCTTTATCTGTAGACTTGACCTGTATGTGTAGATAACAGATAGATAACAGATAGATAAGTGTGTTGTGTAGTAGAGACTTGTATATAACTAGAGCTAGGAGAGTACCATTGTTTCACATGTAGTCTAGATGTAGCTACATATAGTGTATACTTCTTTCTGTCTACAGTCTCTTTATCTGTAGACTTGACCTGTATGTGTAGATAACAGATAGATAACAGATAGATAAGTGTGTTGTGTAGTAGAGACTTGTATATAACTAGAACTAGGAGAGTACCATTGTTTCACATGTAGTCTAGATGTAGCTACATACAGTGTATACTTCTTTCTGTCTACAGTCTCTTTATCTGTAGACTTGACCTGTATGTGTAGATAACAGATAGATAACAGATAGATAAGTGTGTTGTGTAGTAGAGACTTGTATATAACTAGAACTAGGAGAGTACCATTGTTTCACATGTAGTCTAGATGTGGCTACATACAGTGTATACTTCTTTCTGTCTACAGTCTCTTTATCTGTAGACTTGACCTGTATGTGTAGATAACAGATAGATAACAGATAGATAAGTGTGTTGTGTAGTAGAGACTTGTATATAACTAGAACTAGGAGAGTACCATTGTTTCACATGTAGTCTAGATGTGGCTACATATAGTGTATACTTCTTTCTGTCTACAGTCTCTTTATCTGTAGACTTGACCTGTATGTGTAGATAACAGATAGATAACAGATAGATAAGTGTGTTGTGTAGTAGAGACTTGTATATAACTAGAACTAGGAGAGTACCATTGTTTCACATGTAGTCTAGATGTAGCTACATACAGTGTATACTTCTTTCTGTCTACAGTCTCTTTATCTGTAGACTTGACCTGTATGTGTAGATAACAGATAGATAACAGATAGATAAGTGTGTTGTGTAGTAGAGACTTGTATATAACTAGAACTAGGAGAGTACCATTGTTTCACATGTAGTCTAGATGTAGCCACATACAGTGTATACTTCTTTCTGTCTACAGTCTCTTTATCTGTAGACTTGACCTGTATGTGTAGATAACAGATAGATAAGTGTGTTGTGTAGTAGAGACTTGTATATAACTAGAGCTAGGAGAGTACCATTGTTTCACATGTAGTCTAGATGTAGCTACATACAGTGTATACTTCTTTCTGTCTACAGTCTCTTTATCTGTAGACTTGACCTGTATGTGTAGATAACAGATAGATAACAGATAGATAAGTGTGTTGTGTAGTAGAGACTTGTATATAACTAGAACTAGGAGAGTACCATTGTTTCACATGTAGTCTAGATGTTGCTACATACAGTGTATACTTCTTTCTGTCTACAGTCTCTTTATCTGTAGACTTGACCTGTATGTGTAGATAACAGATAGATAAGTGTGTTGTGTAGTAGAGACTTGTATATAACTAGAACTAGGAGAGTACCATTGTTTCACATGTATTCTAGATGTGGCTACATATAGTGTATACTTCTTTCTGTCTACAGTCTCTTTATTTGTAGACTTGACCTGTATGTGTAGATAACAGATAGATAACAGATAGATAAGTGTGTTGTGTAGTAGAGACTTGTATATAACTAGAACTAGGAGAGTACCATTGTTTCACATGTAGTCTAGATGTGGCTACATACAGTGTATACTTCTTTCTGTCTACAGTCTCTTTATCTGTAGACTTGACCTGTATGTGTAGATAACAGATAGATAACAGATAGATAACAGATAGATAAGTGTGTTGTGTAGTAGAGACTTGTATATAACTAGAACTAGGAGAGTACCATTGTTTCACATGTAGTCTAGATGTAGCCACATACAGTGTATACTTCTTTCTGTCTAAAGTCTCTTTATCTGTAGACTTGACCTGTATGTGTAGATAACAGATAGATAACAGATAGATAAGTGTGTTGTGTAGTAGAGACTTGTATATAACTAGAACTAGGAGAGTACCATTGTTTCACATGTAGTCTAGATGTGGCCACATACAGTGTATACTTCTTTCTGTCTACAGTCTCTTTATCTGTAGACTTGACCTGTATGTGTAGATAACAGATAGATAACAGATAGATAAGTGTGTTGTGTAGTAGAGACTTGTATATAACTAGAACTAGGAGAGTACCATTGTTTCACATGTAGTCTAGATGTGGCTACATACAGTGTATACTTCTTTCTGTCTAAAGTCTCTTTATCTGTAGACTTGACCTGTATGTGTAGATAACAGATAGATAAGTGTGTTGTGTAGTAGAGACTTGTATATAACTAGAGCTAGGAGAGTACCATTGTTTCACATGTAGTCTAGATGTGGCCACATACAGTGTATACTTCTTTCTGTCTAGTCTCTTTATCTGTAGACTTGACCTGTATGTGTAGATAACAGATAGATAAGTGTGTTGTGTAGTAGAGACTTGTATATAACTAGAACTAGGAGAGTACCATTGTTTCACATGTAGTCTAGATGTGGCTACATACAGTGTATACTTCTTTCTGTCTACAGTCTCTTTATCTGTAGACTTGACCTGTATGTGTAGATAACAGATAGATAACAGATAGATAAGTGTGTTGTGTAGTAGAGACTTGTATATAACTAGAACTAGGAGGGTACCATTGTTTCACATGTAGTCTAGATGTAGCTACATACAGTGTATACTTCTTTCTGTCTACAGTCTCTTTATCTGTAGACTTGACCTGTATGTGTAGATAACAGATAGATAACAGATAGATAACAGATAGATAAGTGTGTTGTGTAGTAGAGACTAGTATATAACTAGAACTAGGAGAGTACCATTGTTTCACATGTAGTCTAGATGTAGCCACATACAGTGTATACTTCTTTCTGTCTACAGTCTCTTTATCTGTAGACTTGACCTGTATGTGTAGATAACAGATAGATAACAGATAGATAAGTGTGTTGTGTAGTAGAGACTTGTATATAACTAGAACTAGGAGAGTACCATTGTTTCACATGTAGTCTAGATGTGGCCACATACAGTGTATACTTCTTTCTGTCAACAGTCTCTTTATCTGTAGACTTGACCTGTATATGTAGATAACAGATAGATAACAGATAGATAACAGATAGATAAGTGTGTTGTGTAGTAGAGACTTGTATATAACTAGAGCTAGGAGAGTACCATTGTTTCACATGTAGTCTAGATGTAGCTACATACAATGTATACTTCTTTCTGTCTACAGTCTCTTTATCTGTAGACTTGACCTGTATGTGTAGATAACAGATAGATAACAGATAGATAAGTGTGTTGTGTAGTAGAGACTTGTATATAACTAGAACTAGGAGAGTACCATTGTTTCACATGTAGTCTAGATGTGGCTACATACAGTGTATACTTCTTTCTGTCTACAGTCTCTTTATCTGTAGACTTGACCTGTATGTGTAGATAACAGATAGATAACAGATAGATAAGTGTGTTGTGTAGTAGAGACTTGTATATAACTAGAACTAGGAGAGTACCATTGTTTCACATGTAGTCTAGATGTGGCTACATACAGTGTATACTTCTTTCTGTCAACAGTCTCTTTATCTGTAGACTTGACCTGTATGTGTAGATAACAGATAGATAACAGATAGATAAGTGTGTTGTGTTGTAGAGACTTGTATATAACTAGAGCTAGGAGAGTACCATTGTTTCACATGTAGTCTAGATGTGGCTACATACAGTGTATACTTCTTTCTGTCTACAGTCTCTTTATCTGTAGACTTGACCTGTATGTGTAGATAACAGATAGATAACAGATAGATAAGTGTGTTGTGTAGTAGAGACTTGTATATAACTAGAACTAGGAGAGTACCATTGTTTCACATGTAGTCTAGATGTGGCTACATACAGTGTATACTTCTTTCTGTCAACAGTCTCTTTATCTGTAGACTTGACCTGTATGTGTAGATAACAGATAGATAACAGATAGATAAGTGTGTTGTGTTGTAGAGACTTGTATATAACTAGAGCTAGGAGAGTACCATTGTTTCACATGTAGTCTAGATGTGGCTACATACAGTGTATACTTCTTTCTGTCAACAGTCTCTTTATCTGTAGACTTGACCTGTATGTGTAGATAACAGATAGATAACAGATATATAAGTGTGTTGTGTAGTAGTGACTTGTATATAACTAGAACTAGGAGAGTACCATTGTTTCACATGTAGTCTAGATGTAGCTACATACAGTGTATACTTCTTTCTGTCTACAGTCTCTTTATCTGTAGACTTGACCTGTATGTGTAGATAACAGATAGATAACAGATAGATAAGTGTGTTGTGTAGTAGACACTTGTATATAACTAGAACTAGGAGAGTACCATTGTTTCACATGTAGTCTAGATGTAGCCACATACAGTGTATACTTCTTTCTGTCTACAGTCTCTTTATCTGTAGACTTGACCTGTGTGTGTAGATAACAGATAGATAACAGATAGATAAGTGTGTTGTGTAGTAGAGACTTGTATATAACTAGAGCTAGGAGAGTACCATTGTTTCACATGTAGTCTAGATGTGGCTACATACAGTGTATACTTCTTTCTGTCTACAGTCTCTTTATCTGTAGACTTGACCTGTATGTGTAGATAACAGATAGATAAGTGTGTTGTGTAGTAGAGACTTGTATATAACTAGAACTAGGAGAGTACCGTTGTTTCACATGTAGTCTAGATGTAGCTACATACAGTGTATACTTCTTTCTGTCTACAGTCTCTTTATCTGTAGACTTGACCTGTATGTGTAGATAACAGATAGATAACAGATAGATAACAGATAGATAAGTGTGTTGTGTAGTAGTGACTTGTATATAACTAGAGCTAGGAGAGTACTATTGTTTCACATGTAGTCTAGATGTGGCTACATACAGTGTATACTTCTTTCTGTCTACAGTCTCTTTATCTGTAGACTTGACCTGTATGTGTAGATAACAGATAGATAACAGATAGATAAGTGTGTTGTGTTGTAGAGACTTGTATATAACTAGAGCTAGGAGAGTACCATTGTTTCACATGTAGTCTAGATGTAGCCACATACAGTGTATACTTCTTTCTGTCTACAGTCTCTTTATCTGTAGACTTGACCTGTATGTGTAGATAACAGATAGATAACAGATAGATAAGTGTGTTGTGTAGTAGAGACTGGTATATAACTAGAACTAGGAGAGTACCATTGTTTCACATGTAGTCTAGATGTAGCTACATACAGTGTATACTTCTTTCTGTCTACAGTCTCTTTATCTGTAGACTTGACCTGTATGTGTAGATAACAGATAGATAACAGATAGATAAGTGTGTTGTGTAGTAGAGACTTGTATATAACTAGAACTAGGAGAGTACCATTGTTTCACATGTAGTCTAGATGTAGCCACATACAGTGTATACTTCTTTCTGTCTACAGTCTCTTTATCTGTAGACTTGACCTGTGTGTGTAGATAACAGATAGATAACAGATAGATAAGTGTGTTGTGTAGTAGAGACTTGTATATAAGTAGAGCTAGGAGAGTACCATTGTTTCACATGTAGTCTAGATGTGGCTACATACAGTGCATACTTCTTTCTGTCAACAGTCTCTTTATCTGTAGACTTGACCTGTATGTGTAGATAACAGATAGATAACAGATAGATAAGTGTGTTGTGTAGTAGAGACTTGTATATAACTAGAACTAGGAAAGTACCATTGTTTCACATGTAGTCTAGATGTAGCTACATACAGTGTATACTTCTTTCTGTCTACAGTCTCTTTATCTTTAGACTTGACCTGTATGTGTAGATAACAGATAGATAACAGATAGATAAGTGTGTTGTGTAGTAGAGACTTGTATATAACTAGAACTAGGAGAGTACCATTGTTTCACATGTAGTCTAGATGTAGCCACATACAGTGTATACTTCTTTCTGTCAACAGTCTCTTTATCTGTAGACTTGACCTCTATGTGTAGATAACAGATAGATAACAGATAGATAAGTGTGTTGTGTAGTAGAGACTTGTATATAACTGGAGCTAGGAGAGTACCATTGTTTCACATGCAGTCTAGATGTAGCTACATACAGTGTATACTTCTTTCTGTCAACAGTCTCTTTATCTGTAGACTTGACCTGTATGTGTAGATAACAGATAGATAACAGATAGATAACAGATAGATAAGTGTGTTGTGTAGTAGAGACTTGTATATAACTAGAACTAGGAAAGTACCATTGTTTCACATGTAGTCTAGATGTAGCTACATACAGTGTATACTTCTTTCTGTCAACAGTCTCTTTATCTGTAGACTTGACCTGTATGTGTAGATAACAGATAGATAACAGATAGATAAGTGTGTTGTGCAGTAGAGACTTGTATATAACTAGAACTAGGAGAGTACCATTGTTTCACATGTAGTCTAGATGTGGCTACATACAGTGTATACTTCTTTCTGTCAACAGTCTCTTTATCTGTAGACTTGACCTGTATGTGTAGATAACAGATAGATAACAGATAGATAAGTGTGTTGTGTAGTAGAGACTTGTATATAACTAGAACTAGGAGAGTACCATTGTTTCACATGTAGTCTAGATGTAGCCACATACAGTGTATACTTCTTTCTGTCAACAGTCTCTTTATCTGTAGACTTGACCTGTATGTGTAGATAACAGATAGATAACAGATAGATAACAGATAGATAAGTGTGTTGTGTAGTAGAGACTTGTATATAACTAGAGCTAGGAGAGTACCATTGTTTCACATGTAGTCTAGATGTGGCTACATACAGTGTATACTTCTTTCTGTCTACAGTCTCTTTATCTGTTGACTTGACCTGTATGTGTAGATAACAGATAGATAACAGATAGATAACAGATAGATAAGGGTGTTGTGTAGTAGAGACTTGTATATAACTAGAACTAGGAGAGTACCATTGTTTCACATGTAGTCTAGATGTAGCTACATACAGTGTATACTTCTTTCTGTCAACAGTCTCTTTATCTGTAGACTTGACCTGTATGTGTAGATAACAGATAGATAACAGATAGATAAGTGTGTTGTGTAGTTGAGACTTGTATATAACTAGAACTAGGAGAGTACCATTGTTTCACATGTAGTCTAGATGTAGCTACATACAGTGTATACTTCTTTCTGTCAACAGTCTCTTTATCTGTAGACTTGACCTGTATGTGTAGATAACAGATAGATAACAGATAGATAAGTGTGTTGTGTAGTAGAGACTTGTATATAACTAGAGCTAGGAGAGTACCATTGTTTCACATGTAGTCTAGATGTAGCTACATACAGTGTATACTTCTTTCTGTCTACAGTCTCTTTATCTGTAGACTTGACCTGTATGTGTAGATAACAGATAGATAAGTGTGTTGTGTAGTAGAGACTTGTATATAACTAGAACTAGGAGAGTACCATTGTTTCACATGTAGTCTAGATGTAGCTACATACAGTGTATACTTCTTTCTGTCTACAGTCTCTTTATCTGTAGACTTGACCTGTATGTGTAGATAACAGATAGATAACAGATAGATAACAGATAGATAAGGGTGTTGTGTAGTAGAGACTTGTATATAACTAGAACTAGGAAAGTACCATTGTTTCACATGTAGTCTAGATGTGGCTACATACAGTGTATACTTCTTTCTGTCTACAGTCTCTTTATCTGTAGACTTGACCTGTATGTGTAGATAACAGATAGATAAGTGTGTTGTGTAGTAGAGACTTGTATATAACTAGAACTAGGAGAGTACCATTGTTTCACATGTAGTCTAGATGTGGCTACATACAGTGTATACTTCTTTCTGTCTACAGTCTCTTTATCTGTAGACTTGACCTGTATATGTAGATAACAGATAGATAAGTGTGTTGTGTAGTAGAGACTTGTATATAACTAGAACTAGGAGAGTACCATTGTTTCACATGTAGTCTAGATGTGGCTACATACAGTGTATACTTCTTTCTGTCAACAGTCTCTTTATCTGTAGACTTGACCTCTATGTGTAGATAACAGATAGATAACAGATAGATAAGTGTGTTGTGTAGTAGAGACTTGTATATAACTAGAGCTAGGAGAGTACCATTGTTTCACATGTAGTCTAGATGTAGCTACATACAATGTATACTTCTTTCTGTCTACAGTCTCTTTATCTGTAGACTTGACCTGTATGTGTAGATAACAGATAGATAACAGATAGATAAGTGTGTTGTGTAGTAGAGACTTGTATATAACTAGAACTAGGAGAGTACCATTGTTTCACATGTAGTCTAGATGTAGCTACATACAGTGTATACTTCTTTCTGTCTACAGTCTCTTTATCTGTAGACTTGACCTGTATGTGTAGATAACAGATAGATAACAGATAGATAAGTGTGTTGTGTGGTAGAGACTTGTATATAACTAGAGCTAGGAGAGTACCATTGTTTCACATGTAGTCTAGATGTGGCTACATACAGTGTATACTTCTTTCTGTCTACAGTCTCTTTATCTGTAGACTTGACCTGTATGTGTAGATAACAGATAGATAACAGATAGATAAGTGTGTTGAGTAGTAGAGACTTGTATATAACTAGAACTAGGAAAGTACCATTGTTTCACATGTAGTCTAGATGTGGCTACATACAGTGTATACTTCTTTCTGTCTACAGTTTCTTTATCTGTAGACTTGACCTGTATGTGTAGATAACAGATAGATAACAGATAGATAAGTGTGTTGTGTAGTAGAGACTTGTATATAACTAGAACTAGGAGAGTACCATTGTTTCACATGTAGTCTAGATGTAGCTACATACAGTGTATACTTCTTTCTGTCTACAGTCTCTTTATCTGTTGACTTGACCTGTATGTGTAGATAACAGATAGATAACAGATAGATAAGTGTGTTGTGTAGTAGAGACTTGTATATAACAAGAACTAGGAGAGTACCATTGTTTCACATGTAGTCTAGATGTAGCCACATACAGTGTATACTTCTTTCTGTCAACAGTCTCTTTATCTGTAGACTTGACCTGTATGTGTAGAAAATATACGAGGGTTCCAATAACATTTGGGCCACATGTTACTTGAGGCAAAGTAGACAGAGATTTCATATCTTTTCCTTGTTAACTCCATGCAATATTTACAGAATCAACATAATCCGTAAATTCACTTTCTTTAGGATGATTATCATTGTTTGGATGAATGACTAAGTATGTGACCACTCCAATGTGTAGACTGTTATCGGATAATGTTAAAATAACGACAGTGATGTAGTAAATGACGTCCCAGTGTAATAAATAGTTCAATTTTGATTGTAGTACGGCAGAGTTTGAATCAATCAATATGAGTTATAAACTCTGGTAGGGCATAACAGATGGGAATAAATATACATACGTTCATGACAAAGTTGTCGACCGTATTTGTAAGATTCTGTATGACAAACTCTATCAGACCATCAGCATTGGACACCAGTGTTTTCTCTATGGCCAGTTTTGGGATGGTCAACCTAACCTCTTCTCCTGGAGCTGGCGTACCAGTGGGGTAGGTGACCAGAATCTACAGTTTAAAAAAACAGATATACAAATTAGAGGTGGTAAAGGCATAAAAAACTTGTTATTTCAAATCCAAACCCTATGTAGCGTATATCGTTTATCAAAGACTGTGTTGTGGGTACTCATTGGAATTGTATCATCAACACAACATAGGGTTTTGGATGTTAAATAACAATTTATGAAGTTCTTCATCCCCTTTTACCTGTTGCTATATTAGGATATGGTTCCCTTGACCACTAAATTGAGAACAGTAGACATAGATTCTGACCAGAGCAACAGATAAAAGAGAGTAAAAGGATTCTAAATTTGTTATATTGAATCCAAACCCTATGTTGTGGTTACTTTTGTGAATCATTTCATTTTTTGTACAGAAATTCTGCGATAATTATGTTATACTAGGAAAACAAATCCCTCTATTTGTATTAACCCCCTTCACAGAAATCCTGGATCATTGCAGCAATGTTAACCTTGAAAAGTCACCTTCAATATATTTAACATATCATTGCTTTTCAACAAAAACCTTGTAACTACAGCTTTAAGCAAGCTGTAGTTACTTGGGTTTTGTTGAAAAGTAGCAATATTGTCCAATTTTCATGATATAGTCCAATTTTCATGATGTCCCATTTTCATGATGTTATCCCATTTTCATGAAATTGTCTAATTTTTTTATTGTCCCAATTTTAACGTACCTTTCCTTCATATGGGAAATATGGTTTGAAATATTTCTTTGAGACAAACTTAAGTTTGATCCTCTCTTCCCAGACTCCTGTCCCAGTCTTTGTCTCATGAACAGTGATTCCTGGAAAAACATAAACAACCAATGGTGTCAAACTGTCATGAGATAAGCTGCTTAATATTGAACAACAAAGGGCAATAACTAAACAAGAGTTGTCCGCGGACAACATAGCTCGCCTATACGGGAGCTTGTCACAAAAACAGCTTTTTTTTAAAAAGTAGGTCAAACTCCAAGGTCAAGGTCACAAGGTCATGGTCACAAATGAAAGGTCTTGGCAGGAGGTATCCATGTGTGAAATATCAAGGCTCTATCTATAATAGTGCATGAGATATAGGCCAGGTTAAAGTTTTTTAAAAGTAGGTCAAACTCCAAGGTCAAGGTCACTAGGTCAAAGGTCATGGTCCCAAATGAAAGGTCTTGTCGAGAACTATCTATGTGTGAAATATCAAGGCTGTATCTCTAATAGTGCCTGAGATATAGACCAGGTTAAAGTTTTTCAAGTGAAAACGGGACGGGACGGGACGCCAACGCCGACACTAGGGCTGTGACATTAGCTCCCCGGACATAAAGTCCCGGCTCGCTAAAAATAAGGTAGGCAGAGGTCTTGTCAATTGAACTACTTTACCATGAGCCGAATACAACTGCCAAGTTTCAAGTTGATTGGACATAATGTGACAGAGTAGAGCTCCAGAAGAAGAAGTGGACGCTGCCAACCCAGACGCCACGGATGGTCTCATAATAATAACATCCTCCCTTCAACAGGCGTGTGAAATAATGATGTCACAGTTGTATGCACCAATTTCAAGAAAGTTATTTCATGAAGAAGGTTTATGCTGAAATGTCGGAATAAATTTTCACACTATGTGTTGTTGTAGTTTTAAATTGTGTTGTTAAAGTTTTTATAGTTTATAGTTTTTACCGTATAAATTTCTTTCACATAATTACTGGAAAACCAAGCAATATTGTAATGAAGGATATAACTCTGTGAAGTGTACCTGTGTTTGCCTCTGTGACATTCACATCCAGAACCAGCAATGGTTGACATAACAAGGAAAATCTTCTCTCTGTTATCTTTAATGTATCTGTCTTCACTTGGAATTCATGACAACCATTTATCTATGTAAAAGTATAACAGCAAATTTTCCAAAATGTGACCTAGATATTTAACCTTGACCTTTGATCTTGACATCAAAGGACAGGTATGGTCACAAGATATTTGCATGTAAAAAAAGAAAGCCATATAATATGAGATTCAAGAGTTTTGGCCAATATAAATGTTTTAGATCTATTGCAGAGTAAACTAAAACTGTCACAGAATGTGACTTGATACCCCCGCACAAGCTTTCTCTACAACAAAGGGCAATAGTGTGCCAAGTTTGAAGCTGCTAGCACTTATGGTTTAGAAGATATGGTTCAGACAAAAATGCACGAGTACAAAAAATAAAGGGCAATAACTCTAAAAGTGGGCGTGGCAGAGTAATGGATCTTGTACATGACATTTCCCCATAATAAGATATATAAGTGTAGCAAATTTGAAGTTGCTAGCATGTATGGTTTAGAAGATATGTTGCGGACGAAAATGCAAGGGTAAAAACAACAAAGGGTAATAACTCAAAATGTAGGCATGGCAGAGTAACAGTTCTTTCACTTGACACATTCCCACAATGAGATGTATAAGTGTAGCAAGTTTGAAGTTGCTAGCACTTATGATTTAGAATATGTGTTCCGGGAAAAAATGCAAGGGTAAAAACAACAAAGGGCAATAACTGAAAATGTGGGTGTGGCAGAGTAACAATTATTGAACATGACACTTTCCCACAATAAGATGTATAAGTGTACCAAGTATGAAGTTGCTAACACTTATGGTTCAAAAGATATGCTCCGGACAAAAATATACAGGTACAAACAAGAAAGGGCAATAACGTAAAGAGTGGGCATGGCAGAGTAACGGTTCTTGTACATGACACTTTCCCACAATGAGATCTATAAGTGTAGCAAGTTTGAAGTTGCTAGCATTTATGGTTTAAAAGATATGTTCCGGACAAAAATGCAAGGGTACAAACAACAAAGAGCAATAACTCAAAGAGTGTGGGTGGCAAAGTAACAATTCTTGCACATGACACTTACCCACAATAAGATATATAAGTGTAGTAAGTTTGAAGTTGATAGCACTTATAGTTTAGAAGATATGTTCCAGACAAAAATACAAGGGGACAAACAACAAAGGGCAATAACTCAAAAAGTGGGCATGGCAGAGTAACGATTCTAGTACAGGGTGTCCCAAAAGTAAGGTAACACTAAAAATCTGATATATCTCGGCCAATATATCACTTATATATTCCTTATATCGCTGACAATACAGAAGGGTATGTGTAAAAATGAATAAAAGAAATTTCATCAAATTATCATAAAATGTGTATAATTTATATATGATAAATCAAACACACCCTATTTTATCAATGACATCATTTTGATAGTAAATGACGTTCTCTAGATTACGTCCCTTCTGTCACTTTCCTTGGTTTATTCTTTTAGGCTAATAACTGTCTCATATGTGTCCATAGAAAGGTTCCTACATTATCCTTGAATGTTTTATAGCAAGATTGAACATATTTAATTGAATATGTTCCTGCTGTGGGAATTACACTTTAGGTAACACGTGTCTCCACAAAAAATAGTCCAGTGAATTCAAATCCGGCATGTGTCCACCGACAACATTCTTAGTGTTCAACTCGTTCTTCTAAAGTCATAATTTAAATGTGGTATGGGAAAATTTCAAATAAAAATTCTAAATACACTGTACTTATGATTTCAATGAATCTTGATCGGACGAAATTCTTCGCATTGACTTTCCTGGACTTCCATATGCAGTCTTATTCAAAGCTTAGATGCTTTCTGTGCTAAGGGATGTTTTCGGGCTTTTGCTTCCATGTTCATCAAAATCTGACCAAGGTCGTTCAAATTTATCTATAATTGAGTAGATGGGTATTCCCATCGTGAATCTTCTATTTTGAATTAGAATTCATTTTTTATTTGCACACGTATTGGACATTTAGATAAATGATATGCTTTACCGCATACATACGATTTGAGAAGGTAGGTCGTGACGTCATTTTGATAGTGGTACAGATGACGTCAAAAATGACGCCATTTTTTATATGTGGATATCATTGAAGTGTATGGTGAACAAAATTCCAATGAATTCTGCAGATATTGATAGTTTTCCGAAAGAAATCGGCCAAGAAATAGCAGAGCTAGAACCATTTATAAGTGTTACCTTACTTTTGGGACACCCTGTACATGACACTTCCCCACAATGAGATCTATAGGTGTAGCAAGCTTGAAGTTGCTAGCACTTATGGTTTAGAAG
>CAVMGG010000470.1:0-77608 GCA_963680895.1 Fragum sueziense
AGTTGTAAGATAATGCAAGACAAAAGTTGTACAAAGCAGACCGATATGTTTTTGTAGCCTTTGGTTTAAGGTATACAGCCCATCATTAATAACACCACTTTCTAGCAGTATGAAATGCATCAAGTTACACACACTTGTAAATACACTTCACGTAAATTGAGGGCGCCGAGCCTGATTTCATGATCATGCTTCAAGACGAAAATTATTACAAATATTATTTTACTCTAGACTCTATTTTCATATGCAAGGGAGATAATTTTGAACATTTTTGTCAAACATTTCCATACGTATGCATTTATTCAAAATTCTAAACCGTTCAAAATGCTTAATATAGGTCTGTATTTGATATAGAAATGTAACACTGTTTAGGAATTACTAGCACTTTTCAAATTTCGCCTCTGGTTCTTTAGTGCTAAGGATGGGTTGCGAAGAAGAAGAAGAAGAAGAAGAAGAAGAAGAAGAAGAAGAAGAAGAAGAAGAAGAAGAAGAAGAAGAAGAAGAAGAAGAAGAAGAAGAAGAAGAAGAAGAAGAAGAAGAAGAAGAAGAAGAAGAAGAAGAAGAAGAAGAAGAAGAAGAAGAAGAAGAAGAAGAAGAAGAAGAAGAAGAAGAAGAAGAAGAAGAAGAAGAAGAAGAAGAAGAAGAAGAAGAAGAAGAAGAAAAAGAGTTGTAAGGTATCACTTTTCGTTATGGCTATCTGCTACGCAGAACAGTAGACGTAGCATAATTATATTAAAGATATCGAAATTCCCATTTTCGTGTGAAGCGGTCATCTTATTTATTCTAAATTGTAGGTTTATGGTAGCATTTTGATCAGGAATAATTCGAGTTGGGTTTCTGGTAATATACTCTGGTATGAATTAACCATTTAATGTGGGCTTCGCACGACATATCGACAATTAGGAACGCGAACTCTGATTTTCTCCTTCTTTCTATTTGAGAATATTGGATATCGTCGCCTTTCAACAAAACCCACGTAACTGCAGCTTAAAACAAACTGCAGTTAAGAGGTTTTTGTTGAAAAGCATCGATATTTGGGTGGTTAAAATCGGAACCACATTGTTAGTGAAATTATTTTTGTAATTCTGCTTTTCCCAATCAACATCTACATCTAGTTTTGACCAGAAACATGGCCTAGCTGGATTTTCCCTTTCCTAAAATTTTCCACCATTTTAACAGTTCTCAGCCTGAATGCTCTCTCCAGCAACCTCTACCATTTTTGACCAGATAATAATTATTTACATCGACTTCAGCTTTTTTCCTTACACTGCACCAGTGCCCTCGACGATCTTTTATGACGATGCAGTCATAGATAACATATCGTTGCCGGGGATTGAACTCTGCATTACATGACACGATCGAGAGGACGATCAGGGACATTAACAAGTACCACTATCATGCCCAGGCTTTCATCCATTTTTTAAAACATTTCATCAGTGGTCAATAAACTAAGATCCCCCCACACACGCAATAGCCACCGGAAGTCGTCCTTTGATGACAATTATGGCCGATCCCCGTTCGTTGCCAAATGCTTTGATCTGAATTTGGTCAGAGCCTCGATCTGGCATAAAGAAACCGACTGATGTGTTGCTATTTTAGTGACAAATTGGAACCGTGTCTGTGTGTATACAAGGTTAATTTCCCATACACCCATTGTTTGCCATCGGAAGCCGCTAATAGGTACGGACTAAAACGATAATTGAAAGGGGTCAATTCTTCAGAAGCCGCGACTGATTTTACCGACATTATATCATCGTTTTTCAACAAACACATCGTAACTGCAGCTTTAAACAAGTTGCAGTTACGAGGTGTTTATTGAACAGCATTTACATTTATTTTCGTTAATATTGACTGGAATCTTGGAAAAGATCAATTATGGCATTTGATACCAACATGAATCTAAGCCAGCTTATGTGCAGTTTGATCCAAGTCCATGTTAGTACAGCTTTATTGTTCACCTAGTAACTTCAAAAACACAGCATGTATACTGATTGAACTGAACTAATGCATCATCTTATTTAGACCGAATAGTTGTCTGAAATGCTATAGAACTGTCCCTTTTCCAGAAGCGGGTCCATATATGTAGCCTACGTATGTAAAATGATGTAGGTACATGTAATATCGAAGGTTTGCGATTATGCACAAAATAGCAATTTAGTCATGCTAAAGTTTGGCATTTCATGAGCTCTTTACACCAAAGAATAGAAAACCAGAACAGTTTAATCTTATTGGCATGTTTAATCGTTCATTTACTTAATATATACAACCAACCCATCATTAGCATCAAAGAGCCAGAGGCGAAAGATGAAAAGTTCCAGAAATTCCTAAACAGTGTTGCATTTCCTTCCAAATATAATAAACATTAGCATTTTGAACGGTTCAGAATTTTGAATTAACGCATACTTATGGAAAAAATTGACAAAAAAGTACAAAATTACCTCCCTTGCAAATGAATAAAGAGTAAAACAATACATGTATTTGTAAATTATTTTCCTCTTTAAGCATAATCTTGATATCCGACACGGTGAATCAACTTATGTGAAGTGTATTTACAAGTGTGTGTAATTTGATTCATGCCGTATGGCTAGAAAGTGGAGTTTTTAATGATGGGTCTTATACCTTAAGTCCCCCTTTTACATGGCGGGTCACCGTTTAATAGGCATAGTTACAGGAAAAGGAAATTCTAGTATTATCTATAACATTGTTAAAATTCATGTTAACTTTCCTTACAAGACCCGATTGCCCTCTCGAGACCTATTTCAATGTAGCACGTATTGTCTAATTTGATAGCCTTCTGAGCAATTTCTGGAGCTATTTACATTTTATCAGGTCGAATGAATTATTTTAGTAGGGCAAAGATGCAATTGTATCGGTCGAACTTTTACAATTTGTCCGAATTCAAACAATTTAATCATACATGTGTAAATGATAGTTGGTTCCACATTGTAATTGGCTAAAATATATCTTGGTAGCCAAATGAGATCTGAGACAAGAAAATATAGATTATAAAATTTTTGTGATAGTCCGTCGAATGAAATCAAATAAGGGGGTTATTTAAGGAGTTCGCTGCACCCCCCTAGGTACCAAGGTTGTTATATACCATTTTAAAGCTTGAAATATGCTTGGTACGATGTACAATGTTGTCAAGTTGTAAACCTGTGCAGGTCCCGTGGAAACACACAAATATGTGGGTGGGGTAAGATAACATTTAAATTATTTGAAGTACATTTGTAAAATAAAAGTCCTCTAAAACCCCAAAACTTTGTAATGTACCCATTCAAATTCATACAATTGTTATTGAATAAACCAGAAGAGACATACAAAACACATTTCAACCGATTTTACATAGAAATAAGGCTCAGATATTTCGTCAATTTGCATATGGTGGGTGGGGTAATTTTCACACAGTAAAACACTTGGACACAAAAACAAATCATTGCATTATTGTTCCATGAAACGTTGTACAACCGTTTTTAGATTGAATACAACTTATTTGGATCTTAGTAAAACAATTTACCAAAGATCTAATCGGATATACACAAGAAACGGTTCTAGGCTTATCTTGAAAGTACCCCCTATTTCCCAGTAAATTACAACGTCGTCCCTCAAATGATTTCAAATAAGACGGATTTGTATGGAGATCGTTACACCCCTACCTCCCGATGTACCAAGACTGTTATATACCATTTTAAAGTTTGGAATATGCGTGATACAATGTACGATGTTGTCAAGTTGTAAAGCTGTGCAGGTTCCGTGTAAACAAATACATATATGGGTGGGGTAAGATAAGATATTATATATTTGAAATACATTTGTCATATAAAAATCGTTTTAAACCCAACAACTTAGGAATAAGAGACATACAGAAGACATTTCAACCGATTATACGAGGTAATAAAGTTCAGATATCTCGTCAAATTGTATATGGTGGGTGGGGTAATTTATACACAGTAAAACACTTAGCCTCACAAACAAATAATCGTATTATTGTTCCGTGAAACGTTTGTACAACCGTTTTTAGATTGAATACAACTTATTTGGATCTTAGTTAAACATCAAATACTTAATCAGTTATAAACAATATAAAGTTCTAGGCTTTTCTTGAAAATGCCTCCTATTTCCCTGATATTACAATATCGTCGTCAAATGATTTCAAATAAAGGGGGGTTAAGGAGATCTCTGCACCCCTAACCCCCGATGCACCAAGGTTGCTAAATACCATTTTAAAGCTTGGGATATGCTGAATACAATGTACGATGTTGTCAAGCTGTAAACCTGTGCAGGTCGCGTGTAAACAAATACATATGTGGGCGGGGTAAGATAACATATAAATTATTTGAAATACATTTGTCAAATCAAAATTGTCTTAAACTCAACCATTTAGGAATTAGCACATTCAAGTTCATAAAATTATCATTGAATTAACCTGAAGGGATATACACAAAGCGTTTCAATGGATTGTAGGCAGAAATAATGCTCAGATATTCCGTAAAAAATGCATATGGCGGGGGTGTTTTATACAAAGTGATATACGTAGCAACACAAACAAATAATCGCATTATTGTTCTGTGAAAGGTCAGTCCAACCGTTTACAAATGAAATGCAAACTTATTTCGATCTCAGTAAACCACATTCACCCAAAATCTTATCAGATATATACAAGACAGAGTTGTAGACTGCGCTTGAAAATCTCCCACCCACCCCTGTTACTTACAACATAGTCTTTTTGTTGGTATCTCGCAAGGCGACTATTACAGGAGTTTCTGAATAAGACAATGATGTACCCATGTTTTTTATATACCACTTTAAAGCTTGAAATAGGCCGGATACGATGCACAATGTTGTCAAGTTGTAAACTTGTGGAGGTCCGGTGTAAGCATACACATAATATATGGAAGGGGTAACATAACATTTTTTGACAAGCAATTGTCAAATATAAATCGTCTTAAACTGACAAGAAATGTTTTCACACTTCAAATGCATGCAATTATTATTGAAATGACCGGAGGCGATATACAAAACACATTGCAATCGGTTATACGCAGAAATAATTCCAGATAGTTAGTCAATTTGCATACGGTTGATGTGTGTGGGGGGAGGGGGTAATTTATACACAGTTAAATACTTAGCCACACAAACTAATAATACTATTATCATTCCGTGAAACGTTTGTTAAACCATTTATAGATTAAATACACATTATTTTGAGATTAGTACAACATCTTCACCCAATTGAACAGATATAAACAAGACGAAATAGTTCTAAGCTGCTCCCATATGTTCGATCTTTACCTTAACTTACAATAATCTCTGCTTTAACTATCCATAGTCATTTAGCAAAAATACATATTGTATAAACTATGGACAGTTCATCTGAGCAAGAACATCTTTTGAAAATATTTTAGCATTTTTGACATAAGATAATTGTATTGATTTGTGAATGAAAAAGATTTTACTGTGGTATCATTGGACAACACACTAATAACATGATGGCGTTCAAGATGACGACAAACAACAGATTTACACATGGAATAGGCACATACAACATTCGTTTTGTTTCTAAATTGATGTGGAAAAGTAATACAAATAATTTCAAGGACAGCACAGATTCATAAAAAGATGTATATGTCAACTTGAAATCGATAATACAGTCCGTTAATGATTAATACAGGGACATATTTTATTTCTGAATGACACTTTTGGGAGTAAAAGACTTACACGGGCTAAGCAAAATTTCTCTTTTAGAGAATGGCTTTGTTGAGTTCATGTTTCCCCTTACGTATTTTGTACATTTCTTGATATTTTTCTATTTTTATCAATCAATTAAAAATGAGAAATGAAGTGCACAATTCAGCTTTTGTGATCAACTGGGCTTGCAATTTAACTCTTCTATTTGCACTTCCGAATAAATCAGGCCATTGTATCAAGAATTAACTGCCCTCAAAAAATGCTTAAATGCTTTTTTGGCTTAGCTTACACCTACATATTATGTTTATATCCAACTTTGGAGACTTACACATTACAATCAGTTTAATAGCTGTTACATGGCTGATGCCCATGGTTATCATAATCACTGCAGTCATCACCATTGTAAGCTGTCATTGTACGATTATGTGCACCGGTAGCACATCTGTGGTGTGAATCACCACAAAAAGAATCTCTGCAATATTTTTCTGATCACAATCTAATCGTTATTAGATTGAGACTGACAATTCCAATCCTTGAGTGAAAATTCCCAATGAGCACCCAGATTTCCCAAGATAAGGCAATATCTTCATTTAAAACGTTTTGAATACAATTTCGATTAATTATTTGTTTGTGTGGCTACGTATATTATTGTTTATAAAGCACCCCACCCGCCATGTGTAATTTTACGAAATATATGAGCATTATTTCTGCCTTTAATAAATTGGAACGTTTTCTGTGTATCCCTTCATGTTTATTCAACAATAAATCCATTAATTCGAATTTGCTACGCCCCAAGTTGTTGGGTTTAAGACAATTTTAATTTGACAAATGTGTTCATATAATTTGTTTCTTATCTTACCCCACCCGCATATGTATTTGTTTACACGGGGCCTACACAGGTTTACAACTTGACAACATCGTGCATTGTATCCAGCATTTTCCAAGCTTTAAACTGGTATATAACAGCCTTGGTACATCAGCGGTTAGGGGTGCAGAGATCTTAAAAACCTCCTTATTTAAAAATCATTTGACGGACGATGTTGTGATCTACAGGGAAATAGGGTCGCTTTCAAGATAAGCCTAGAACTGTTTCTTGTTTATATCTGATACGATATTTAGGGAAGATTATTTACCAAGATCCAAATAAGTTGTATTCAATCTAAAAACGACTGTACAAATGTTTCAAGGAACAATAATACGATTATTTGTATGTGTGACCAAGTGTTTACTGTATATAGATTACCCCACCCACCATATGCAATTTTGACGCGATAACTGAGCCTTTTTACCTCGTATAATCGGTTGAAATGTGTTCTGCATGTCTCTTCTGCTTTATTCCATAATAATTTTATGAATTTGAATGAGTGCATTCCTAAGTTGTTGGGTTTAAAGCGATTTTATATGACAAATGCATTTCAAATGTATTATATCTTATCTTACCCCACCCACATATGTATTTGTTTACACGGGACCTGCACAGATTTACAACTTGACAACATCGTACATTGTATCCAGTGTATTTCAAGCTCTAAAATGGTATATAACAGTCTTGGTACATCGGGGGTTATGGTTGCAGTGATCTCCATACAAATCCGCCTTATTTGAAATCATTTGACGGATGATGTTGTAATTTACTGGAAAATAGGGGGTACTTTCAAGATAAGCCTAGAACAATTTCTTGTGTATATCCGATAAGATTTTAGGTGAATGTGTTTAGCTAAGATCCAAATAAATTGTATTCAATCTAAAAACGGTTCAACAAACGTTTCGCGGAACAATAAAGCGATCATTTGTTTTTATGGTCAAGTGTTTTACTGTGTAAAAATTACCCCACCCACCATATGCAAATTGACGAGATATCTGAGACTTATTTCTACGCATAATCGGTTGAAGTGTGTTTTGTGTGTTTCTTCTGGTTTATTCCATAATAATTTTATGAATTTGAATGAGTACATTCCTAAGTTGTTGGGTTTAAGTCGATTTTTATTTGACAAATGTATTTCAAATAATTCATATGTCATCTTACCCCACCCACATATTTGTGCGTTTCCACGGGATCTGCACAGGTTTACAACTTGACAACATTGTGCATCGTATCCAGCATATTTCAAGCTTTAAAATGGTATATAACAACCTTGGTACCTAGGGGGGTGCAGCGAAATCATTTTTTACCTGGGTCATAAGACGGACTATGAGCCCGATTTAACTTTAAATAGTTTAATCGTTGTATAAAATTGCATAAGTATGGCACCAGCATGTTCAGATTTAAATTGTCCTCTTTTAAAACGAATTAAAATGTTTGTCAAACGCAGTATTCGTGTATAAAATTGAGCCGGGATTTAAAAAGGGACCCATTAACCCTTTCCCATACAATATCTGGTTTTGACGTCCCTTACGGAAAAAGCTTGGGAAAATATTGAGGCAAAAGAAAAAACTGCTGATAACCAGCAGTTTTTCCTTTTGTCTCAATATTTTTAGCGCTATATTGTACACGAACCCTTTCATTTTTAACACCAATTTTGTTGTCTACAGCAGTCTTTAAATAGAACCACCCTAAATTTTTATCGTTTGGGAATGGGTTAATTCAGTTGAAACCAACATGGATCCTCCGAGTAACCTAGGTATAAACTCGATCTGATTAAGACCGATTTTTTTTCTACAATAGCTTCTTTGTGACCTCTAACAATTGTTTGAATATAGCCTAGATCCGGATTTGACTGAACCAGAATTTTACCAGATGCATTTTACTCTGTATCCGTGTATGTATCAAATGTCAAAATTCATGGGCATTTTGCAAGATCCCGTCTCATATATGCAAAACTTTAAAAAAATAAAATATTCTCTTACTTGTTAAACGACGATTACAAATAATTAAGTTTGTAATTTACTTGAACAATTTTCCAAATAAGACGTTGTTTTGACCTCCCTAATAGATATAGATAATGTTTTGGAATGCTTTGAGACAAAATTACTGATGGATAAAGCATTTTCTCCTTTTACCCCAAAACTATTTGTGATGTGTTGTTTTATGATTTTATCTTTATCAACATATTATCTTATGTTGTTTACATCATAATTGTCGTTTGGGAAGGGGTGAGTATCTCAGTCGATTACTTGAATGGATACTTTTTAACCCTTTCCCGAACGACAAAAATTTATGGTGATCCACTTCAAAAACTGTAAAAAATGACAAAATGGATGCTATTAAAGAAAGGAAAATATGACACAGAAAAAATTGACACAAAAGGAGAAACTGCTGGTTATCAGCAGTTTCTTCTTTTGTCTCAATGTTTTCCAAAGCCTTTTCTATTAGGGACGTCAAAACCAGGTCTTGTTTGGGAAAGGGTTAAATGTAATTTAGAAATTAAAAGTTTACTTCATTTTAATCTATGAATTCTAAACAATTCGTCTCGAGTTTCATTGTCTTAAGTTCTGGTAATAATAAAATTGCATCTGTAAAGCTCTAAGCTCATGAAATCGATTGTGGGAAGAGCTCGTATTGAACTTAATCAATTATCCAAATGGTCGAGCTTTCCACTAACAACTACGATTAATTTCAACAAAAAAGAAAGACATTAATTCACCGGGGAATAGAGACGAATGTAGAACAAATAAACCGTCAAAGATTGCATCTTAACCCTTTCCCTATTATAGAAACAGTTGGAATAATCATCAGACAATACCACAATGCTGATACAAGCATTTGTACGCTTAAATCCTAATATTTTCATGATACATAGAGCAGAACTCTACTAATTTGATACCAATTATCTGACAACATTCGCGAGAATCAAGTCGGTATGGGAAATGTTCAATCATTTCCTATTTTGTAAAATTAAAACTTAATGGCGAAGGTATCAGAGACAAAAAAAGAAACATTGATAGAAAAGAAAAATCTAAACCTGGTTGCCATCAGTCTTTTGTGTCAATATGATTCAACGTCTTTGCTACAACGGACGTCAAACATTTTGTATTCTATGGGGAAAAGATTAACACTTCCTCTGGGCCGCGTTCTTTAGAGCAAGATTTTTTTAAGATTTCTTAAGGTGTTTTAGATAAAGCGTTTTTAAGACCGAGACTTTGACCGAGCTGTTTAGAATGCTCCATATTTAGACAAATGACGTCATCATGACGTCATATATATATAAAGTATGGAGCATTCGGAACACCGCGGTTTATGAATTATGGAGTGTTCGGAACAACTCGCTCAAATCTCTTTTATATTGTTTGTACAGAGTTGACTGAGGGGTTACGCACGATGTATAAGGTAATGGCGCCTCCCATTGAGAGTCTTAAAAATCTTGCTCTAAAGAACGCTTTATCCTAAAATATCTTAAGAACTCTCAAGATATCTCAAGAAATCTCGCTCTAAAGAACGCACCTCTGGTATAAAAATATTTTCTACAAAACAATACAGATCCTTAAAAGGTAGTGCCCCTTTAAAAGTGGATTAGCGGATTATGATGACCCTAATTGATGATGACTTTGAAACGTAAAGGGACTTGTTTTCCGAAAAGGAGATGGGATTGCTTGGAGAAAACAATACTCTATCGTGCTATCATGTATGTTGTACCGCAAGAGCCAGTCTAATGTGAAATCAACTTTAACCCTTTCCCAAACAAGACCTTGGTTTTGACGTCCCCAATAGAAAATGATTGGAAAACATTGAAACAAAAGAAGAAACTGCTGATAACATGCAGTTTCTCCTTTTGTCTCAATATTTTTATGCCATATTTTATACAAATTCTATCTTTGATAATTTCCATTTTTTCATTTTTGGCAGTTTTTGAAATGGATCACCCTAAAACTTTGCCATTTGGGAAATGGCTAAACTGATGGTTATGACCAGGGTGTTCTTCTTTCTCATCTGAATGGTTTCCAATTTCTCTGTTTTATGTATCTAGTACTAGGAATGTTTTGGGAAAATGACAAGGAAAAAATCTTTACATTGATACCGATTTCGTTTAACATAATTATTGACTGTATTTGTAACGAAAGCAAGATTTTGTAATGTCGTTTGTGTCTTTTGGTATAACCTATTGCGCACGGGAGGGATTTTAGATATGACCTGTCATGCTAAAAGTGAGCGTCTAGACAGTCCTCACAGACTGACTGAGGTCGATACTTTTCACGATATCAAGAAGGTCCCTTTCAGCGTGACGGGTCACATACAGGAAATTCTGTTACTCTTAAGGCAGTCCACCCATAATGAGATTCGTGCGACGTAGGAATTATTCGGGCGACGTCGAAAACATTCAAAGGTGGAAAGTTCCACCGCCGAATGTATACTACCGCGCCCGAATCGGTTCGGATATGTCACGACACCGCTCGAAAAAAGCCAATGTTTTAAGAATCTCAAAATGGCCGTATTACGGGTATTCTACCTTAATAGAGCGTCTCTTTGTAGAGTGTGATATGCATGTACATAACAGTAAGGGTTTGATTTGTGGTATTTAATGGTATTTTAATGAGAATTTAATGTGACGCAATACCTTGTTCATTTGGTATGGGTTTCTTTTTATAGGGAAATTAATTGAGACTGCATTTATTGCCACGTGATTCGGTCTTCAATTAAAAACCCATATCAAACTCGTACTTCAAATGATGCCCATAAAGCTATGCTGCTCTGATGTAGTAGTGACTGTGAAAATGGTAGAAGAAACATCAGTGCGGGAAGCCTGATAGGGATATATTTTGTCAAGTAAACTGTGGCGTAATATCGGACAAACACAAGTGGGAATCTAAAACGTCACAACTCCAGCTGCATTGGCGCTTTAGTATCGTGATTTTATAACAACACCGGTATATACTCGGTCTATTTTAAGCACAAAATTCATTGCCATTGTGCTTCCCATTGAAGTTAGCTTGTTTTTGTCTATGGTAGAAAATTCGGGAAGAAATGAAGGAACCAAATTATGGTCAGCTGTACAATAAAATTTATGTGCACTGCATCAAGTTTTTTTTTCTCAGGAAAAAAAAAAAAAAAAAAAAAAAAAAAAAAAAAAAAAAAAAAAAACCGGCCATATAGATGTGGTTTGCCAAACCTTACTCCTTATCGACTCTGGGTTAAAGACAAAAGTTATGATATGGAGTATTCATGAAATACATGTATTATGAACATTCATGTAAAATTGAAAGCGTTTCATTCCCATGAATGGTGTATGGTGTCTTTTTGAGCAACGCCCTGATCGACTTCAAGTTTAAGAACCAAGTTTTGTGGCATTTAATGTTAAAACGGCGAAAACGTAACAGTTCATGGACTCACGCAAGAACGGACACACGACAATGTCAAGTTACCTACAGTTGTTGGCCAGTGAGTCTTAGGTAAATGTAGATGCTTGAAAGGATGTTCCATTCCAAGCTATTGCCCCCTGAACAAACAAAAAGATATATCTATACAAGCGTCATGATTACGGAAGGGATTGAGTTAATAATACGGCTGGTTTCCTGCTAATTTCCGTTACCCTTCTCACTACATTGGTAACGGAATTCTTCTTGAAGAATATGACAGAAATTTACTTAACACAGTACACTTAAGAAATTATTAAATAGTTTCAAGAGAATAGCAGTGGGTTTAAAAAATGTGTTATTAACCAAACTTTTTGTTATGAAGATGCAATGTTCGTGATTCAATACAAAAAGATTACTCAAGTCTAGGAAATGAATAGGCCTAACGCTGGGTTATTGTTGGTGAAAAATGATAAGGATAAAATCACTGCCCATAAACGGCAGACGGCCATCTGTCATGGTCTTGTGTTCCACACAAACTTCTTCTTGTTCTTGTTTATGAGGAATTAACCTCTTACTTCACCTCAACAGAAACGCATTGTTGCTTTTTTCAAAGCCTAGTAAAGGAAGTATATTTTGATACAAAGATTTTTTTTATTTCAACGTGTTTATGATACCAGGCTTTTAATATTGTTGCTTAAAGCCAAAAATGCCTTTAAAGTCGAGACGGAAATGACCAATTCTATTGACATGTGAACTGTTTAATTCATTTACTTTTAAGCAAAAAATATTCCTCGTAAACGGCGTAAATAGATTCTAGATTGGCTTGAAAAGTGTACAATTTTCATGAGAAAATGCACTATTTCAGATAAAAATAAAAATAAGAGTTAAGAAACAATGTCTTTTAACCCTTTGTAGAAAATAAAAAAAGAAAAATAATTAAAACTTATTCAAACTGGTACAAGTGACACCACGGTGGTGCACATGACGAAATACATGCGGTATATTAGCCGAAAATATAATAACATTGCTAGTAAAAATAGATGAAATACTGATAATCTACATTTTCTTCGATTTCCCCTTTGTGTCTTCCAAATATCATGTATTACAAGGCCATTAAAACCAGAGATTGTATGAGAAAAGAATTACAAGACAAATTTTTGATGCATAGCATCCAAAGTAGCCCAGAATCTTTTGGCTAGCAATAATTCAAAAAGTTTCTGCATGGTGTCTACTTGAAAATGATGGGAACAGGCACTAATTGCCGATGTTTGGGTCAGATCGAATAAGAACTATGTGTGTAGAATGGGTAAAAGAAATCTAAGAAAGAAAATTAAGTTTCTGTGATACCAATGTTTAGTCGTGATATGGCCTTGATTTATGCATTCGATTTGGTGTGCCAGTATGCTATTACAAACGTTGAGAATTTGATAGGTTCAGATCAAATTGGCAGTGGTAATAATATTTGTTTGTTTGTTTGACTAAATTTGTGGACTAAATCATTTAGCAAGTGGCAAGAATCCGACAGTTTCATTTTCAATGTTCACGACAAAGACAATCCATGTCAAAAGTGTATGTCATAGTATACAAATATTAGTAGAAAATAAAACATTTCTGAATATATCTGGATTTCTCAGATCCCACATATTTTCTCACTATTATCATATCCCTTATTTTACTTGTTAGGGGTGTCAATACGCGATCTATCTTGTTTTGGACATGGTACATTCTGTAACCATAGCTTGAGCAAGACGAAGTAAATAAGTATAGGTCATCCATAAACACTGCTTTTTATACATTGTCTGCTATATATCTTATATTTATATACTGGCCAAAAGTCCTAACCGGCCACTTTAAAAATGACTATAACTTGTTTAAATATTATTACATTTTAATCAAATTTGATATGTACATTTTTAAGCATACTAGTAATGCCCGTGGATTTCCATGGTGATTTACCAATAATTGTCAAATTTTGATGTGTAATAAAGGAAAAGCTCAAAAAGCTCTAAATCTTAATAGAGCTCGAGATAATACACTTTCAGCAATTCAAAGTACACAAATCGTTAGCTGCAACCCAGTGCAAGAAAAAAAGGAAAACATTGTCAATTTTGTGTGACTTTTGACTACAAAAGAAGCAGAAAGAATGAGAGGCATCGTAAAATGGTGTTTTAAATTCAACTGGCAAAACATTTTATCAAGCGAATATGCTCAAATATTGTCTGGTGTGGAAAAACGATGCAACAAACTGATGTTTTAGACATATCCTACATTTTGTAGCTCGACGCGAATCATCCGTCTATATTTGAAGCATTTTCGAAGAAAAACGTGTTTTAGAGGTTGTCTGTAAGAACCGTTTTTCTGCATACATGACCTCTTTCATTTTCTTTTACGGCCATATGCCGCAAACAATTATCAAACGTTTTCAATTTTTTTCTCAGTCTATGTTGTAGCTAACGATCCATGAGACCATAAACACTACATTGACAATATTGTGAGCTCGGTGTTGATTTAGAGCTTTTTGAGCTTTTCTCACGTTGCGCTTTTATTTCAATGACACAACGATAACTTTTCACCGATATCATCTGGAAAGTTGCTTAAAAATTCACATAGCAAATTTCATGAAAATCCAGTCACTACAGAAAAAAATATTCTTGTTTTTTAAGTGGCCGGTTAGAAGTTTTGACTAGTATATTTTACATCAGTTATATTCTTGATGTACCCGGTAGCAAAACAAATTGGTGTGGCAAATGATTTTAAAACATGAAAAAAATACTAAACGACATTCTGTCAGTTTGAATCTACTACATGTTGCGAAGAAGCTTTGAGAGCTAATCATGGGTGTTGATCAGACGGTATGTATGCACTAGCCGATGAGGATCCATGTTTGACTATTTGCTTGCTAATAATGTCAACCATATGGTCAATCGAGTCATTTTTTCCTAAAGTTCACAATGAGACTTATTTAGCTATATCGGAGAAATGGAGCTGATGGCGCCGAAATGGAGATTGTTATTACAATAACTTTGTGGTCGTAATATGATTCACATTTAGCTAACGTCAATATCAAATACTTGTAAACGCAGCAAATATTTTGAAAAAAAAAAAACAAAAAAAAACCAGAATTTCAAGCTCGACCAAAAGCAATTTCCAGGTCGCTACCGCGACTGCAAAGGCGTCATTCCGCGTTTTATCTTGTCGCGTGACCCTTTGAAGCATTCTGGTTTAAACTGATATAATCAATAGCAAAATTTAAGTTAATTTGAATTGATAAAGATGTTCAACATACCATGGAACTATTTTGGCAAACAGAAAAAAATGCAGGGGTCCGTATTATCAACGATCGTACGATTTGTTTTTGCGTAATTAATTGAAACAGAAAACCTGATTGGCCCAATCTGATTTCTTGTGCAATCAGATGTTTTATTACACAGTTTACACAAATCGTGGTCGTAAGATCGTTGATAATACGGGCCTCTGGTTACCAGTATTTTTTCTTTCGCCTCTATGTTGTCCAATCCTTTTCCTTTATGAAGCTTAAAATCCAAAGCTTGTTTAGAAAAATCTTAAAGGGCTTACATTCACTGACTTGAGTATAAAATAATCATACCATAGCATTCGATAAAATACAAAATTTAAGTTTACAGAAACAGATAAAATACAAAATTTAAGTTTACAGAAACAACCATGTTTTGAATGCTCAATGAATTACTCATGATTAGCAGCTGAACTAAAACAATGAAAAAAAAAAATGTAAAAAATATGAAAAAAATCGAGCGCTAGCGAGGCTTGAACCCATGACATATAAGCTATGATGAACTCTTTGTCCGGTGTCGTAACCACTGTACCACTCAAGCTTTTACAAATTTTGAAGCTTATAAAAGTTTAAAGTATTTACAAAATTTGGATTTGTCCCTATCGAAATTTAAGGGTATGAAACTATAAACAAATTCATATTTCATGCAGTATATTTCCTCGTGAATGTCTTAACATGTCAAAAAATGTGCTTTTAATTTAATAATCCTTATCGACATATATTTCAACCATTTTCAACAAATAGGTCGAACATTTTGTACAATGGTCGCCTAACAAACTCTACACGGGCATATCTCATAGCTCATGGCTCGGCTACTAATAAAAAAGTAAAGCGTATTTGAAAAATTCATGAAAACTTTCAAAAAAAAAAAAAGAATCTAGCGTGAGTGGGTCTCGAACCTATGGAAAAAGTGTTCAGGCTTTGGTGTGCCATGCCTAGCACTCTATCCATTAGACCACATCGGCACTTGTGTCATGGAATACTAAAACAAAATTGAAATGTAGTAGTATTTATCAGATTAGATTGGTTATCGCCCCTGAGTTGGTCCATAGAAATAACGAAACACATTAGTAAATACCGAAACACATTTACAGTATCGATTTTAGAATGGATCAGTTCATAGCGAATATATATTACCGTTATTTATTCAAAACTTCATACAAAATTCTCTTCTTGCTGTTATTAAGCAAAAACAACAATAGTTAACATGATGTGTTATAGTTCTTTGTGTGTTTCGGTATTTCTATGGACCGATCCGGTCACATGATTAAGCGGTTAGTAATTCGCATCTGGGGGAAATTAAAAAAGTATACAAATGCAAGTTCTATGCATTGTATTTCCTCGTAAATGGTGTAAGCATATAAAACAAACATGTTGTTAATGTAACAATCATTATCAACGTACAATTTAACCAGTTTCAACAAATATGTCTAACAATTCTTACAATAATCGCCTCCCTAACTCTGCATGTTAATATTTTAAAATCGTTACAAAGGTAGCCCAGCTCAAGGCTGGGCTACCAATAACAAAACAAAATACTGGTCACTTCACAAGTAATCTTGTGACTCTTGAGAAAAAAGATTATGTAGCCATTTTATAGCAGTAACATTTTATGAATGACCCATTAATATTGTCATATCGAAGGCTTAAATATAGGGCCTATGTCACATGCATTGTTCCTTTCTATTTTTCTCTTCACACTCTATTTTTCTTTGGTGTAAAATTAATTTCAAAGGTCGGAAATGAAGGTAGAACTTATGATACAAACTATGTTTAAACAACATTTTCCTAATAGATATAGAACACATGTTAATAATGTTTTAATTTTTTCGGTTACATATGAGATTACCTCTGTTACTCCTTTCAGAAAAGCTGAAGATTAGCCCACTGTCAGAAAGCAAAGTTTTAGTCATGTACAAATGCAAACATGTTGGTGACGGCAAGTTTTGGGTAGAAAACATTGTGTCAAATGAAGAAATTGCTTGTCACAAGCAATTTCGTCATTTGTCACAATGTTTTCCAAAGCCTTTATCGTATGGGCCGTCAAAAGATGTCATTATGTGTCATTATCAACCAAAGCAACTGCACAGATGGACATGAATAAATACAGGGTGTCCCAAAATATGTGCCCCCTTTCTAAATATCTGTAAAATTGGCAAATGTTGTCACTGAGTAGAATCAGTTACATATGTATGAAGGGGACATAATAAAGTTTTGTTTGATATATAGAACATCTATATTTACTTTGAAGTCTAGTTCCACGTTACGCTTTAAGAAATATGTCGTTTGTAACTTTTTTGCCAAGTGACGTCAACGACGTCATCTCTTTCATTTGACAAAGTTTCTTTTTCCATGCTAAGATGATCAAATTGACCCTTTTAATTTGTCTTCCATGAACACTGTGGCTTAAATAAATGCAGTGAAAGTTTTAACATCATTATATTTTGAAGGGGTAGATCTACACAATAATGAATTATTGAATAAGGAAGTTTGAACTCACCGGAAGAGGAATCATAGCCCCACCAGCCCGCCATCCTGTCTCTTTGTTCCATGCACATGGTAACCACTGTAATAGTAAAAATGGGATGATCACTGCAGTTGTCTACTTCTTGGTGATATTTTTTTTGATATCTTCATCAGACCAGGCTGTCATGTTATTTTGCATCCTGTCTAAGGCTGGGTTTGACGCACCCACATTATCTAATACATTAGATATCAGAACACACCTACATGGTAGATAATCACGTGATACAACAATTTCAGAAAATCTTCAATTATTTTGTTCGTACGAGACATATTTGAATTAGGTTTGAAGCAGAGAAGGAGTACAGATCACGCATTAGATGGACGTGTTGGATTTTTGAAAAATCACCTGATAAAAAGTTATAGAAGATCAACCAAAATTTTGGTTGATCTTCAACAATCTTTTTTATCAGATGATTTTTCGCAAACTTACCATGTGCAGCTTATTCCTGGCAATTTCCCACCTTCTATGTTTCAAACAGAATTCAAATCGGTCAAGTATTAATAAAAATATTTAAGATTTTCTGAAATTCTCAGTCACGTGATTAGCCATCATGACCTAGGCCCTAATGCAGAGATACAAAATGTCCTCACCTGAAGGAGTAACTAAGTTAATGGAGGCTATGCCATTTATTCCTTTGACATTGACGAATACAACATAACTCAGCCAAGGGATTATTATATAGTAATCCATTGATATTAATTAACAATCAAAATTCAAAACTTATGCAGTGGGCGCCTGTAAAATGCCGCACGCGTTGACTTTAATAATTACGCGATAAAAGCATGAGCTTAAGATCATACAACGCAAAATGCTTTATTTGATAATTTTATGCTGTGTTCACCCAGCTAATTAGCTTTAAGGGGGAATGCTCCAGTTTTTCGGAACACTCGTTCATTACTGTAGTAAATTAAATGTTTCGTAGCATATATGATTCGCTACCATGTTTTCAATAACGTAACACGTCATTACAATTTACCATTTTCGACGGTAAAAGTGTATGTATTATGCGAAACTGATTTCCTCAGAATGGAGATCGATTATTTAGAGCAAGACAGTCGTAAGTGTGTATGCAGTTACCACTAATGTGCGTCATTTTATTCATGTGTAGCTGATAAAAATTGCTGTAATTCACTAATAAGTGCGCTGACCAATACATTTTCTTTTTTAATTATTACCAGGACATGTTGCTTAATACAACGAGGGAGTTTTATCAAATTCTATTATGTAGAACTTGAAATATTTCCAAAAATATGCACATTTTGACATAAAACACTTCAGCTTCGTTGATCCAAACTGAACACGCGAGCATGCCGTTTTATACATTTACGCGTTTATGATAGCACATATTTTGGGTTTTCTTTTCTTATTTAATATTAGATGTTACTTTTAATCCGTTTTCGGGACTAAAAGATGATTATACAGTATTTTATTAGCATTTTAGTGACCTTGGACAGGTGCAAGGAATTCTGCATTTTTTTTTCGATGTAGGGGTATGTTATACGAAGGCCTATAAAATTCAAACAAGATCGATGACCATCCTTTTTTATTTTATTTATCAATTGGTAATAACATGCAAATTCAACATACAAAATATAAATAAATTCTATCATTGGGAAAACATTTAGGAAACTGGAGCATTCCCCCTTAAAAGTGGAGATTGGCGGAGGAGCGTTTAGCTTGTTAAAAAAATGAACACCCTGTGCCCACTGGTGGTGAACTCGGCCAAAGCGAGGGACGTTTTTTCGCTACAACAAGGTACAGATATTTTGCGTTTAAATGTGAGTTTAAAGATCTTGTTGGATAGTTTTTTCTAATAACATTGAATTTGTTCTAAAAATAGACCGGGGTTACCGAAATGTATCGACAAACCGTCGTTGTAGTAATAAAATCTATCGAAGCCGTAGTTACGATATTTTATAACAACACCGACGGAATACAATGATCGCGAAAAAAAGTCCCACGCTTTGGCCGAGTTCACCACCAGTAGGGCTAAACGATGCTTTTCTTATTTTAACACGTCGACACAACGACTGTATTATGTGTGTTCTGTTATTTGAGGATCTGTCAGTCCTAGAGAATCAAAGACTGTATTTTAGAATAATTCAATAATCTTTTTGTTGAAGCTTTTATGTTTAATCTGACTTCTTTAAATGACGAAACCTTCATTTTCTTGACATTAAAATTAATCGTCGTCATATTCTTATTTTAACACGTCGACACAACGACTGTATATCGTCGGTTGGGAGTCAAAACCTCGTAACTACAGCTTGAATAAGCTGGAGTTACGAGGTTTTGACTCCCCATCGACGATATGTGTGTTCTGTTATTTGAGGATCTGTCAGTCCTAGAGAATCAAAGACTGTATTTTAGAATAATTCAATAATCTTTTTGTTGCAGCTTTTATGTTTAATCTGACTTCTTTAAATGACGAAACCTTCATTTTCTTGACATTAAAATTAATCGTCGTCATATTCACACAAAGGGCAATAACCATGTAAAAGAAAACATAATTTGATTACATGTTAATAATTTTCATCAGAAACAAAGACTAGACAAATAGCTGTAGCGAAGGTACAGCCACTGACATTATAGACCTGTCTTTTCCGCATTCAAAATCTAGCCAAACAATCCCAAAATATTGAAAACTCAATTGTCTTCAAGATTCATACAGGACTGTTATTTGTCGGAGCCATGAGACATGATGAGTCATTTGATATATAGTTATGACCTTTCAAGCTAAAATGACCGTCTGGGAATTGTGAAAAGTATCGACCCCAGTCAGTCTGCACAGACTAGGACCGAAATCAATCTATGAATATTTTCTTGACTAGATAGTGTTTTTCCTTTCTCACAAGATGCTCATTCTACGCTCTCTTTCTCCGAGTTGTGACAATATATGACCTTTCAGTCATTTACCTTGAAATGTACGCTGAAAATGCAAAAAAAAAGTCATTTTTCTCGATTTCATCTGTGATGTTTTTTGTAAAGCAATTTGTTAAATACGTTTGCCTTAATTCAATTCGTCCGCCCACGACTAAATGAAAACAAAGTCCTTCTAGTTAAAGTTCTAAGGACAGCCTACGCAGGGAGCAGTTTCTTTTTATGAAAGAGAATTTATCCCTTTCTTAACGAGGCATGATTTTGGCGTCGATTTGTCGTGTTAATTAAAACATCGTACAGAAAAGATTTATGATTACTACCAATAACGATTCGTCAAAGTTATACAGTTGTATCGTTTGAGATTGGACGAAAACAGTTCATGTACATGTATATAGTACATGCATATTGTTTAAAAAATAGATTTGAGCCAGGATCTGGAAAAACGTTCCTTAAGGCTTTTGAGAACAACATGGTTCCAGATCAGCCTGTGTATACACGCAGTCTGATCAGGACCCATATTGTTCTCCAATAGCTTCTTCATGACCTGAAGTAATTTACAGAGAAGGCATGGATGCATATTGGACTCCATTTGAAAACAGACCGATCTTGAAACTCGATTTTGAAAAATGCTATAAAGGACGTTTTTCCAGATCGTGGCTCATTTCTATTCCAAGAATTCATTTCGTTAAAGGACAATATCTTATCAAACCAAATTGAAAAAGTTAAAGACATGCTAGTGTAACCCGTTACTGTACAGTGACGCATTTTGACTCCCTAATGTTAAAAGGCTTGGGGAAACTTTGTGGAAAATGAAGCAATTTCTTGATTTTCCTTAATGTTTTCTAAACCAAAGTGTAAAGATTATATAAAATTTCATCAACCAACTGCTGACAACCAGCAGTTTCTCCTTTTGTATCAATATTTTCTATGCCATATTTTACACAAAATTAATCATATCTTTAATAATATCCATTTTCCAATTTGTGGCAGTTTTTGAAGTGGGTCACCCTAAAATTGTGTCGTTGGCGAAAGAGTTAAGAATATGCAGGGTCGTTAGATGTGTTTTATCAAAATGCTTGAAAATTAGTTTGATAAGGTAGCCCTTTGTCAAAATTGGTTTTATGTCGAGTGAAAGAGACAACACAGTGCACGTTGGTAGAAAATATGCTGTCAGTAATTTACGGCATGAGAAACATGTAGGCAAAAGAAAAAGATCTCTAAAATAATTATGATTGATCCAGGATCTTGTAAAATAGCCCTTATATCATTAAGATTAATCTAAGCCTAAGTGCAGACTGACAGGGAACTACTCTACTGTCTCATCGTTGCTACAGGTCACCAAGAAGGTATAGGAGATCAGCATGGTTCATTATCAGACTGCGTGTATACGCAGACTGATCTTGAATCATGTTTGGTTCAATAGCATTAAGGAACCTTTTTCCAGACCCGGCTCAATTATATTGATATATAAAATGCATATTCCACTTTGTCTTGTTTTGTTTTCTAACACATTGTTTAACCCTTTCCGAAACGACAAACAATGGACTTCAAATTTGAAAGCTGTTGCAGACGACAAAATTGATATTGACTAATTTGTCCAAAATATATGTCAGAAGATAACTGAGGAAATAGTAGAAAATTCTGACCATTAGCATTTTATTCTTTTGCCTCACTTATTGCCTATTCTTTTGTCGTGTCTTGGTTCAGAAAGGATTTAAAAAAGAATCCCACGCATGGAGAAGTTCTATAACCAAAAAAGGATTTAACACCATAATTTTGTCTAGGGAGAATTCGAGTTTTCACGCTAGTACAGTCCCATCTTGTTTAAGGCGACGATTTTATGGTGAATCTGTCTTCTTTTATTAGCGTTTTACCGTCGGATTAGAGCAAAATAGATGAAGAAATTTTCAACAAATTTAGCCTTGTTTGCGAGTTTTGAAATATATTGTCATCTATTCAGATATTTCAGGACTTCGATTGTACAATCTTTCCCCTTTTCTCAATACGACTGGTGTACAATCCATATCAAATCGGTTTGAAAACATTTGCATACGTGATTTTACACGTGGTCTTTTCTCTTTTTTAAAGATCGTTAGACAATTAACCAATTTATGTTGTATTCGGTATGCAATTTATTTCATGTGATCTAAATAATGTAGACCGTCAAAAATGCTAAAAGCCAACTGATGTAGTTTATTATTTTTAACTTGGAACAACGTTGGATCTTTAAGCCAAATGTTTTGACTTGAGTAGATGTACAGGTTTACGAACTGAGAATGAAAACACCACTTTCTAGCGCAATACGAAATGCATCAAAATACACAAACTTGTAAATAAACTACACATAAGTTGATTCGCCGTTCCAGATTTCAAGATTATGCTTCAAGAAGAAAATAATTTACTTATATTATTTTACTCTTTATTCATTTACAAGGGAGGTAATTTTGAACATTTTTGTCATAAGTATGCATTACTTCAAAATTCTTAACCATTAAAAAATGCTTATGTTTGTATTTGGAATGGAAATATAACACGGTTAAGGAATTACTAGCACTTTTCAAATTTCGCCTCTGGCTCTGCATTTCATTCTCAGTTCGTAAACCTTAATGTAACACGTTATTAGGACTAAAGGTCAAACGGGATTCGGTATATCACTAAGTCGTGTTTGTCTGGAAACTTTAACCTTTCTCAAAATGACAAAACTGTATATTTGTTTTAATTAAAAGCTGACATAGGCGACAAAATCAATGTCCCAAAGTACGCCGATGTAAAATATTAGTTTTCATTCTTTCCAAACGGGCAAAAAATTATGGTTTTCGCTCTTGAAGTTGTTGCACACTATAAAATAGATATTAGGAAAATAGAAAAATCGTTGGAAACATTGAGGGAAAAAAGAAAATGGTGGTAGTAAGCATTTTCTTCTGTTCTAACAAAGCCTTTCGAAGCACCCTCTTTTGGAGACACCAGAAGGATTATTTGTTAAAGTGACATTTCAGAATTTTTTGTCATAGATTTTACTTTTATTTTTATCTGAAAGAGCATATTTCCTTATGGAAAAAGCTGAAAATTTCAAGCCAAAATATTGCGCCGTTTACGAGAAATTTATATTTTTGTGTTAAAATTGAACAAATTGTTGTGGACAACAGTTCGGATTTATATGCAATTTATCGATCATGTCTCTGTGTTTCTGGCTTATTGGCAACAACTTAAAAAAAACTAATAGTATTTATACTCATTAGAATAACCAATCTTGGCATCACGACATACTTTAAAAAATTGAAATTGGAATGAAAAGTCCCTTTAAATGATTGGATAATCAGCATTTTCGGCTGTATTGTCTGAGTGTCGTCTCAAAAGAAATTCACTCTCAAATATCGCTGCCTTTCAACGAAAATCTCGCATCTGCAGCTTAAAACAAGCTGCAGATACGAGGTTATCGTTGAAAAGCGACGATATACGGAAAAGGGAGGATAAAAACGTAACGTACAAAGTAATAAAGTCTATAACTTTACTACATACATGAGTGTTAACCCTTTCCCAAACGGAGAAATTCTAATCATCTTCAGTGCCGAAGGAGTTCCAGACGAGAAAATAATTGATATCAAAAATACACCATGTATAATAATACAGCATAAAATTGAGGGAAGAGAAGAAATTACTTATCATCAACAATTTCTTTTATTCTGTCAATGATTTCCCCAAAACCATTTTCTTCTTGGGAATGTCTTATTTGGGAAAGCGTTAATTCTAAAACAAAAAGCCCAGACTATACTATAGACTTTTCCCCTACTAGACGTTAATTACCTATTTATGTCTGTATTCAGACTGTATTTAAAGGAGAATTTGTTGAAATTGTCATCACAGGGCCTTTCCGGAGGATTTCAAGTCTTGTCAAAAAATGTCACACGCTTTTTTTCAAAACTTATTTATGGCATCTTCACACGAAAGTCTTTGCATGTGTATATTCGAGTCGGACATTTTTAAGACAAATCGTCCTAATAGAATTTGAAGTCAACGTGGGTCCTGATCGACCTGTGCACTGTCGACTGTTTAGATTCAATGGTGGCTAGTTTTCCAAAACTCAGCGCTTAAATCGCTGCAAACAGAGATTATATCTATAGAAGTTTTCCAAAAGTGCATTTACGTAGAATGTTCCATTTCGAAAGTCTATGAAAAAATAGTAGATCTAGATAAAGAATTTGTTTTGTGCAGAATATAGCAAACAAAATATTGAGACAGAAAAAGAAAATGCTTATCAATATTGTAATATTATACCTCATAATGTTCTCTAATTTTCTCTTCCGGAAACTTCAAAACAGGGTCTTGTTTGGGAAAGGTTTAAACAATGTTGTACTCACATTTCACTGCTCTGAGCGCGTCACTGGTTTGAACACCAAACCCCTGGTTGACCTCGCAGCTGTAGGTGTCATCAGTAAAACGGGTTATATTGTTGAAATTTGACATCGAGGCTGTCGTCGATATTTCTGCAACATTTTAAATAAAGAAAAGTTTGAATAACCCTAAAATTGATAAAATTATAGTGAAAGAAGAGAGAGAAAGAAAAGATATAAACGGACTGAAAGGCAGATGACGGAGTTTTAAGCAGTCAATGAGACAGATTCATATAAACAAAACGCGGATGGATATGTTAAGTGCAGCCCATCTCATGACATTTGGGACGATCGAGATCAGCCTTCGCATTTAAACAGTCTGATCTATATCCATTTTGTACTAAGAGTCAAGACTGTCTTTGTACTCGGTGCAAACCCTTTCCTATTTAAAATAGAAATGTGGGACGATTTTATGCAGTTAACCATGCCGTAATCTCGGACAAACAACAGTATTTAATTGGTTTTGTTATAAAATCTCGTAACTACGGCTTGATTCAAGCCGTAGTTCAAGCCGTAGTTACTTGATTTTAGAACAACACTGGCGGTTTATCAGTACATAATGGCAAATCCAGTCTAAATCCATTGCCATTGATTGCTACAGACATACCGACATACATTACACTCCTAAAGTAAACTCGTTAGAATATAAACAGAGAGTCTTTATAAGAAGAGACATCAGTAATACATCGCTTTTCAACGAAAACCTCGTAACTGCAACTTGTTTTAAGCTGCAGTTACGACATTTTTGTTGAAAAGCGCCGAATATGACAGATTGACTATATTAATGAAACAATACTGGTTTCTAGGAAACGTATCGTAGGTGGTTGAGGTTCAGAAACGTAGTTTCCAAAATACAGAATATCGCTGATTTTCAACATAAACCTCGTAACTGAAGCTTTAAATTAAACAATCTGCAGTTACGAGGTTTTTGTTGAAAAAGGACGATATCTGGAATTGTTTGTACCAAAGCCCTATACTGCGGTACTTCTTTCAACCATTCCTAGAACTCACATCGACGTTATTGGATTACAGAAGTTATTATCTTTACTGCCCCATAAATACATGTACCCTTAAAGGGGACCAGCTAGGCTACCTGAAGGGGTAGATCACTTATGTCCATTGTTAGCACTCGTCAAGCTTTATTAAGTATTAAAATCCAAGTCAATTAATAACGTGCGGGTTGGTTCATATTGTCCTTGTTTTGTTTTGTAACGGTTATATATGCCCAACTTTCAAAAATCAATTGCGTCAGAGGTACGTTATCTGTGCTCATGCAGCGAGATTCAACACACCGAACAACCGGCTGCGTCGAAAGTTTGCGAAGACAGATGCGGCATCTGATGTCATGTGCATGGTAGGTCAAACGAATTTACTTTTATAAATAAACGAAATGATCTTTGGTATTCTATAGTTGATAGATACGCGTATAAATGTTTAGTACTTGTACAAAATAAACCTTTCCACGCATCCCTCGCAAATAAGGGCACAGTCATCGACACCGCCGGTTGTACGGTGTGTTAATACCGAGGAGGTGTGTCTCGTTGACCTTGACCTGGTCTCGTTTTGAAGTCAAAATAGAATGTGTATACATGCTTGTAAAAGATTGATCTATAGCAAAGGAAAGATGGTTATTCGCCGTGATTGAGGTTTTTATGCATTGCAAATTGTTTTACCATGCACAAATATGAGTTACCGAACAGTTTGGAAGCATAAAAACCTAGCATGGGTCCCTTTAAATAAATGTTATGTTCCTATTAGAGCCATTCATTAGGTTGCCTGTGGTTAAAAAGTCAAGATTGATATTTTGTCTTTGAGATTTTCTGTATATCTAGTATTTAGAAAAGTTACTAATGGAATGAGGGAATATGATTCGAAATACATAGACACGTTGCCATTCAGGGGCCGAATTCACCAATTTTTTGTTCTAAATCAATTCTCTTAACCAAAGTTTATTACAAGCCATCTGATTGGACGAGACGTATGTCTCGGCCAATCAGGTTGATTGTTTTGTGGTTTTAAAGGTATTCTGTGACTTAGACTGGTTTGTGAACTCGGCCCCTGATGCAATTATATTTCAGCTCTAATCTGCTTATAAGAAAAGTCCGAAATACCTACGTCTAAATGCTCGACTTTCGTCCCCGTTTTTCGTCGACCATGTAATGTTAGCAACAGGATATCCAACGACTTCACATATCAGCGTGGTATTCAGTGTAACTGGCTCACGAACCCGGTAAAACTGAGATCCGGGCTCGAGTTTATTTGATGGTGCTGTAAAACAATGGTAGAAAAATATAGCATACCGTGTTAAGAATTACAATATTCAATAATAAATATATGACAACTTTGTAAAACTGTAAAACGAGAAACAGATCGAGCCCCTAAAATGCCAAACATCACCTATTTATTGCATATCAATACGGAATATATAATAATAAGATAGAAAAACATTCTTGATTCCGAGCGTTTAACCCTAGTCTTCCTGCGCGGCTGACGCTTTTTCAACTCCCAGAATTGTCTCTCTGAATGAACGGTCCTAAAATATTTTAACTATTTCAGTATGATGAAAAAAAGTGAAAAAGTGAAACGTATAACAGGATAATTATGTTGCCCGCAGATTTCAACATTATTCATTTAGTGTTTACAGTGATGTTTAACTCCTTATTTATATGTAACTACTTATAATAATGCACGTGTCACATATAAGCAAACGTCCATTAAAATGGACTTCGCTTGGTTGCTGTGGGCTGTTTTCATTTTCAGATTGAATTGCATGATTATTTACTTATATCTAAATCACATTAATTTGTTTAATTATTTAGAAGGCAGATCATTGAACATGTAACGTAACGTCTCAACAAATGCTTCTTTTACAGTTACTTCTGAAACGTAGTGATTTTTCGTGCATAGCTTAAAACTCGTAAGTTTGAACCATTCCTGCTAACATTCGTTCAGGACTATAATTCCAAATGATTGATTTGAACAACTCGCCAAACAGTTAATCAGTTAAGCCGTGTTTATTTGCAAATATTTGGGAAAGATTTGACCTTAGATTTAGGAAATTGCATGATAAATGCATTCATGTTTTAAACATTTTGTTTTTATCTTAAAAATGGTGGTCTAATAAAATTCTAATGCGCCGAATTGCGTTGACCTTTGTATAGGAAGTCGTTAATCCAAAGAAGATTCTTGAGATAATTATTTGAAGGATGCCAACGTGGGGAGAGCGGAACTTAATTTGCATCTGCCCTTTAAATATATGTTCCAGATTTGGAAAGAACTTAAGAAACTTAAATCGATGCCTTAGAAGAATAAGGTTCTGGACCTGCTTTTGTAACGGCTAATAGCACCAATCTCACGCGCGAGTTCAAATGAGACGGCGTAGCCAGGTGGTAGGAATCGGAAGGATCCGTGTTCAAACACAGAAGGCAACAGGATATTTTTCTTAGCAGAAAAGTCGGCTGATCTTCTTTGCTTCACTTAATTAAGGTAGTCCATCCATAGTTAGACACCAAACACTTCGTCCACCTTCGGGTGTCATCCGTGGCAATAGAAATTGATGATGATAGAGGCCTACATGTATCCTTGCACACTTCGGCAGTCACTCGTTGTAACGGAATTTCTTCGTCAATTTCCGTTGTCATGGATGACGCTTAATGTATTTAGTCTCAAGTCGACGATTGGTTAGTTTACGAATTTAAACAGAAAAATTAACCTATAATTTAACATCTCTGTGGGGAGTCACGAGACAAAATCACAGGCGACAATCACGTGACTTTGTTATGATATATTTTCCTCACTTATGTAAGCAAAACACTCGGTAAGAACATATTTTCTCAAATTTTAAATCAAATACTTAACTTTCAGTGTTGAGATAGGTACCATTCGACGCGTCGTAATCTCCGGTTTATTTTGATACCAAGATCTTCCCTCAAATCCCTGTCAAAGCTGAGAACATTCGTGCAAAGTGCAAACATTTCTTAAGAAAATATATCACGGCATTCAAAAATATTTTGCACGAATGTTCTCAGCTTTGACAGGGATTTGAGGGAAGATCTTGCTATCAAAATAGACCGGAGAGTACGACGTATCGAATGGCATGCCTCTCAATATTGAGTGTTAAGTATTTGATTCAAAATTTGAGAAAAATGTGTACTTTCCGAGTGTTTTTGTTTACATAAGTTAGGAAAATATATCATAACAAAGTCACGTGATTGCCGCCTGTGAAAATAACTGAAGAAAATCTTAAATGATTCTGTTTACACATTTGAAAATGATTTGAGGAGAAGAAGGCAGGAATACGTTTTGGATTTGCTAGATATAGTAGATCTCTTATCAAAACAGATGAAACAAATTTTATTGTCGACCAAGTACAATTTTACTTGATAGCCAACAGCTTTTTTAATCGGTTGATTTTTAAAAACATTTTACGACTATCTAATCTGACATTTTTTCGCATTCTCTGCTTCAAACCGTTTTCAAAATGGCCACGTTTTAAAAGAGTAATTGATGATTTCTGTAATTGTTATGTCACGTGATTCCCCGTCGCCATTGTGATGAACATTTGCTGAAATATGTCATTTTGGAATACCGTTACAACCTCTTATCTAAAGCTCCACCAATACAAAGAAAGCGGGAATGAACCGCGTAAACACTAAGTTTTGAAATTCAATGATAAACATTGACCCGACTGTCTGATTGTCATAGAAACAGGGCGAAGAGGCTTTCAACTACATCAACAATAATTGTGCACTTTGATGCATCCTACTGCATTAAGCCGCTGGCAAGTTTATATCAGACAAAGTTAATTTTGGCGTGATATATCACAATAATTCATCGTCTAGAACAACCCGAACTATTCGTACCAGTTTTTTGTCTAATACACGTTTGTCTTCCTATATTGACCGTTTAGCTCCATTCCTGGAAATTAAGCTTTTCGCGTTAGCGAGTATGCTTTATAACTTGTCTTCCATAGCAAATTTTCAAATAGAGTAATCAGATTTATAACACGTGATCAATAATGTACTAATATGTTTTTGTAAATGACTATAAACTATGTACGTTTTTTTTCAATATGTTTTTGTTCAGTTCAGTTAAACGCTTGACTCTTACATGTAAGTCGTAAGTAACCATTACTGCAACCACTAGTTCAACCGCACCTCTTACGCTTTTACGAACATTAATTATATCGCGGTCACATGTCAATATGTCCGAAGCTGTTAATGCCACGATCAACAAGTGAGACCATGTGCATTTGCTCCAACTCTACATTATATACTGACTGACTTTAAAAACGCATCACTGAAGTTCATCCGACAATAACATGCAAAATACTAAATCAATTATACAATATTGTATATCAAACAAAAGCTTGACATCGTCCTTACATATCCTGAAAATTTCAGATAAAAATCCGATTCAGTGGCCGAGATATAGCCATCTAAAGAGAGGTGGTGTAAGGATTTTGACAATTTTCTCTATTTAATAATGAATAATTCCGCTCTGAGTATAAAAAACGTTCTACAGTCGTGACCTCAATAACCCTTGAGTTGAAACAAAACCTTTATTCGTTTGGGCTTGAATTGTTAACCATATACTGCTGGAGAGCATTCCAAAGTTTTGGCGTCTATTTTTTCAGCATATTTAGGCTAACGCACCCGGATCTGACGATGACTTTCTGTAACGATCTGTCACTGACATAATCGCCAGTAGTGAAAATCGCAATATCTTATTCGTTAATTCACTGTTTTGGCACGAGTTTGTCAGTAGCAACGTCTTTGTATTAAAATGGTAGTTGAAGCCGTTGTTGTAAACCAATTACGTAAGTGACGTTGATGTATGGAATTATCTTGACGTTAGCTCTTTATAAACGACTGATCAGGACACTGATGCTCAGTGGCAATCCCTGTAGATTTGCTACGTTAGTGAAAGTGAGAAATCGTCGATTGATTTACATTTAAACGTCTCGCTCAATCTCGTTGACAAACACCCGCTTAGAATAATCTAACAAGTTGTGTACGCTCATAGAACTTTGGTCTCTTGGCTTTATTTTTTGTTTAATCTAATTGATTAAAAAATAAAAGTAAATTCTGACTATTGGGATATGTAATATGAGACCAAAAATCCAGTTGGTCACCTAAGGTGTAGTTACGTAGACGTTATCAATATTTTGAGCGTTGACGTCATGCGAAATAACTTGGTACCTGATTGCAATGAATCTTATTGGATATCGTGTCTTATTTGTTGAAAATATATAAGAAGTACATTTTTATCTTACTGACTATGACTAAGAAAATATTTGAAAAAATAAGTGATGCATTTTTAAAGTCAGTCAGTATATGAGCCAATATTTATTTTCGTGGAAATCTGACGAAAAAATGTTCAATTTTTATTTCCAATTTATTCTGTGAATTTTGGTTCAGGATAAAAGTACTACATTTAAAGTAATGAAAAACGTTAACAGGAACATTCCGATGCGCATGGAAATACTCGAGATCGTCTTTCATAAATCTATGGTCTCAATAAAATGTCCTCGCTGTAACAACCACATTTTCTTTCAGAAATTCGATTTGCAAGTTTCAAGATTATTTCAAAGTATGTGTTTTGAGAATAAGACGCCAGACTGAAGGACTTATGTTCAAGTCGATTTCCAAATATGATTCGCTTGGCTTTTTTTCGATGTAGTATTGTATTTTCATAATTAAATAGAGAATTTTGTCTTTATCAAATGTAATAAAGCTTCTATCTAAGAAAAAATGTATGTACATGTACTTTAGACTCTAGAAAATGTTATTCTCTTTGTATTTCAGGCACAATAAAGTTAGCGTAACACCTTTTTTGTGAAATAATTTGCTAAAAGTGCATCGTTACATCGAGGACATATTAGTTATTGCAAGGACACTATTTCCTATTTTATTAAATAAACAGAAGGAAATTAATTTTACTATTTTATTCACTCTTCAAATAATTAGATTCAAAAACATACCAATTTTACCATCAAAACACATAATTTTTATTGAACCATGCTGCAGTTTGTAATAAAAAAGTCTTTGTTATTGGAATGACATTTACCATTACTGTGAGGACTTATATTTAAATAGTTTTCCATTTCTTACATTGTATTGACCTATATATGGTCATTAGATATTAAAATCAATGCAATCATAAAAAATATATACATTTAAATGTAAAAGTCACTTTGTTATACGCTTTCAAAAACGTTAAATGTTATGTTACAACTGCTGATCAAGTCAAATCGATCGCACTGACTGCTCAAATTCGCCCATTATTTCCGACTTAAAGATTTTTCTCGATCTCTACTCGATCAACCCGACATCTACCGTCTATTTGATCGAATGAACAGATAAAGCACAAATCGAGTTGATCGAGATGTGGTTGGGAGCCACTTGAGTAAAAGGCCATGTGAACGATATAAAGATATTAATCCGATCAAACTAGAACTCCAGATTTGATTGATCCCTGATCTGGTCGATCGCCTATTCGATCAATACACGATTGCTTTTCGATCAACTCTCTACCCAATCTTACACAAATATTTCCTTTATATTTAAACAAATAGAGAAAAATGAAAAGGTGGTGCGGATAAAGCTCGATTACCACGACCATTCCCGATCACAAATGGCGATCGAGTTCGATCTGTACTCGGTCGATTGATTCGGCTTGGTCCAGTTGATTTGATCGGCAGTGGATATATACCTAGCATAAAAATTATAAAACTTGAAAGCTGTTGAAGACTACAAAAATGAAGTTTATGAAAATCTAACTTGTGTGTACAATATAGATGAATGGATATCAAGGGAAACGGAGTCAGAGCTGGTAATCAGCATTTACTTCTCTTACCTTAGTGTTCATAAATTAGGAAGTAAAAACCAAGTCTTCTTTGTAAAAAATGAGAAGACCCGAAGAAAGTTAAGCAATTACAAATATGACGAAAAAAAGAAAAAAATGGAATGTCTTAAACCTTCTCGTCAAACCATAGAATATTCCATTGGGAAAATAATAACATATGAAAATTCAAGTAAAACACATTCAAGGTAATATAAATCGTTTAGGAGCGAAAAATCTCGATCATAGTCTGACTGTACAGTCTTGGCATAATAATTGAGTTCGATCCTTTTAGCAATATACGCAGATGATTTGTTGTTGTTGTTGTTGTTGTTATTTCTTTTGGATGATAGCTCACATAATAATTTAGATACACGGTTGTAAGACGTTGAGTGTCCTGAAACGGATTGTCCAAAAAACAAAACAAAACAAAAAGAAATAAAGTAATTTGAAAATATTTTCTTCTTAAATTCTTGTTTACCTAGATAAGATAATATTTGAACAAAAAATCCATCTTTTTTTCGGGATGAAATGTTGTGATTGAAAGATTACATGTATGATTCGAATCAATACATGTAAATTGCCTTTAGAATTAAAAAAAAAAAACAAATCTACTTGTCTTTCCACGGCACCCTGTATAGCACCAGGAACTACTTTGCCATGGCCACATTCAAAAAATGACTGAGTAATTTCTTCAAAACCCATGGAACAAAGATATACAGATTCATACCTTAAAAGGAAATAGTGTATAATGTCTCTCCGATATTGAGAAAAGGTCATTTCAGAACGATCATTTAGAATTAATCTTGTCAATTAATCTAGAATTATATCCTTCATACAACATTCCAAGGTGATTGGCAAAATATCTCCATTAGACTAGTGATAAAATTCATTCATTTGTGGTACCAAAAATCCATAAATGTGTAGGGAGTCCTTGCAATAACGATTCCAAGTCCGCCCCGTAACAACTGATCGGTACACATGTTTGGCAACAGTGATTATATTTTTTTCAGCTGAAATACTTCGCTTTCCTATTATAGTTTGAGACAATTATGCATCAAGACCTTTTTCTCTTGGGAAAAAAGTCCATATTACATAAGAAAACTTATTATGTCTTTGCGGTAACGATTTTCGTACTCCCAGTAACAAAACTGTCGTTATTGCGAGGACAGTTATTGCGAGGAATTCCTCGACCATTTGCTCCAAATTACACACAATAATAACTAGGGAGAAAACATGTTGCATGTTGTAAACGACACGATTCTATATCTGAATAAGTAAAGCTATACGAGTTTAAGATCTGAGCAATATAGTGCGGTTGATCGCGTTGCATAGAAAACGAAAAAATAAGTCTACGCAGCCAACGGCCTACCTATTTTGCCTCGCAACTTCGAAACCAAGTAATGCTTTGTCTTCATTTAAACATCGCAGTTTTAATGAGTGTTTCCACCTCCGTTTGGGTTGTATTTAAAGGAAATCTAACCAAAAAGACTTTGATTACGCACATGTAAGTTATTGCGAGGACATTTCGTATCAAAATTCCAGGGACAGACATATATGGCCAAAAATCTTCGTCGTATTTATATTTTCTCAAAAAGGGCTGACGCTATTAATAATGTGAGATATAAAACATTAATGAAATGAAGACAAATCCGATCTTTACCGATTATTTTATATCGAAAATCATGTTGGAAATTGATAATTTTGTCCAGGGACAAGAGAAAATGGTCATTTTTCGGTACAAAAGTGCAATATTTTCAGAAACATTCCACCTGCCAGGCCAAATAAACTGTCTCTTTTGTTGGTAGTGATGGTCGTTACACGGTGTACCTAAAATGACATGTTCATGAAAAGCCTTTTCTGAGAAAATGAGCCAGGACAGCGATTTCCACGAAATAAAATATTGGCTCCTATATATATGAGTCATGATATGGCAAACAGATTTTATATCATTTGGTAAGCACTTGGATTCAGATCAGCCTTAATCTGTTTCCTTCGCTGATTGTTTATTACATTTTACCTCAAAACAATCAAGATCAATATATGAGCGGTATACTCCGGTAGAGAGTAGATCAGCTTGTACATACTCGCTGTCTTACCAAGACCCACGTTGTTCTTTACATGTATGCTGCTTCCTAATTTGTTGTATAGTCTGTAAATATTGACCTGAACCCGATGAATATGCAATGATTAATTGTGACACGAAATAATCAATACTCGCCAACAACCATGCACTGTCGAAGATTCGGTAGTTTTCATAAACATTGTGGCTTTGTATTCTGCACATGCTTCTCGCATCAACATATGTTGGAGAGTGATTATTTCGCATCACAATTACTCATTGTATATTCCACAGGTTCGGGTCAATATTACGGGGACTTATAACTTAAAGAGAAATGCAATGCTCTTTTTCAGTTTGCATTTAGGCACAGACTGATCTGAATATACGAGGGACGGTCGGAAAGTAGTTGGACTTTTGACTAGTTCTCTAAAACCATTTAATTTTTTAACAAAATTCTTTCTATACTGTTTAAAGAAATTATCCATCTATGTCTATGCATTTTTGCCATCTTCGTAGGAGCTTTACCATTGCCACTATTAACCATGACGTAGACCCACTGTATTAGGTACTGTGTAACCACCGGTATCAAAGGCGCCCTGGTCTCAAATTTCTTCTCAGCAAGCATTTTCATCCGTTCTAGACACAAATAAAAGTCGTGTGGGGTAGGGCCTGGGCTATAAGAAGAGTAAAACAACTTTTGTCATGGGTAATATTTGATAATCTCCACTGTAGATGCGGTGGTATGGGAGCGTGCGTAATCGTAAAGTAGAAAACATTTTTCTTTGCTAATCTGGGACGCGTTTACTTCAGCATTTATTCTTTGTTTTTTTTCTGAATTACTTCAGAATTGTACTTAGCAATGACAGTTTTTACCATTTGACATGAAATGACTAACTATCAGACCTCGTGAATCCACAAAAGCAACAAACATGACTACCAGCCGAATGTAAAAGCTTAATCTATTCAGAGGTGGGGAACCAGCTCGTTTCTATGACTGCTGTGACTGAGTTTTATCCCAAGTTCGGAATTATGAACCATTATTCAATCTTCAGTGATAATGTAGTTCAAAAATTTTAATTCTTCGCGATTAAAATGACTAGACTGTTCTTTTGTTTTGGTTACCCTTGCTGTTCCTCTAACAAATAGCCTATGGTACATAAAACCCTATCACATATAAGTGGACAGAATATTGCATATATTGAACTTTCTTTGAAAATAAACTTACCACATTAATGACAAATGGATGTAGATTTCACCAATATATAATGTGTTTATACAGTTGCAAATGGAGAGACAGCAGCACGAAAAGTCCAACTACTTTCCGACCGTCCCTCGTATGATCTTATATGTAGTTACGCTCTTTTACCACTTTCACCAGACCCGACACGGATATATATCCTCCAATTTAAGGTAGCCAACATAATAGTTAAATAATGAGATTTTCGCGACGCCTGAAATATTCAGAAGACGTCGTAAATATTCGGCGTTTGGACTGGATATATTTTCTTCAATTTAAGGTAGTCCACCCCCAATAACAAGATTAATTTTACGCATTGTCAGAATGATTCGAGCGACATCGTAAACATTTGGCGGTGGAACGTCCCACCGTTCCACCGCCGAATGTTTGCGACGTCGCCCGAATAGGTCGGTTGTACATTACAGCGAATGTTAACGATTTCGCACGAAAAATTCACGTGAATCTTTTAGTGATGGACTACCTTAACTCACCGTCTAGCACAACTCGAACTTTATGTACCAGTTTTCCATCTAGCTGGCAATAGTACACGTCCTCGAAGGCTCGATCCGTGCGTAATATTTCTAAATTCCACTCGTCAAAACTATTTCCCGGAGCAAAAAAGATATTACTCATATATCGTAATATCTCTCCGTCTTGAGCAATCAACTCACGGCCCTTGAACCAAGTAATCTGTAAATAAGTTACATGTTTGATGAACTCATAACCGAACAGAATATTTCAAGAATTACAACTCATCATTAGATACCAAACAATTCGTGCATCTTCTGGCGTCATCCGTGACAACGGAAATTACCAAGATATGCAATCGCCAAATTCCTCGCGTAATCGGTGGCAACGGAAATTGACGAGGATGTCAACGGAAATTGACGAGGTAATACACCCTCGTCAATTTCCGTTGCTATATTTAGTTAATGATAAGTTGTAACCCTTAAAATGAAGCTGATATGGTTTGAACAAAATTAATAAAAAGTTAACTTTGTAAATAAACGAGAAATTGGGCTACAAATAATGCTCTGTACAGATTAATTCTATTCAACCTGTGTTAATATAAATCTCTGTGGTACCGATATAGAGTACAATTTTGGGAAACGAAGTTCTAATTTCATAAATATCGAAATGAAATTTCATGGATGGATGATGCTGTAAAGTTTAAATCAAAACCGATCAATTTAAAAATGAAGAACAATGATATTACATTGGATCTGCAATATTACCATAATCCTTTCCCAGACGTAAAAATGGACGGATTCAAATCGGAGGCTGCTGTAGACGACTAAACATGTGTTTAAAAAACAGATACGGTAGATATTGTTTTACATTATATCAAAAAAATACTGAGATATAGGTAGGAAATACTGATTATCAATGTTTCCACAAGCATTTTATATACTAGGACAAAAAAGATACGCAACCCCAATTTTTCATAATATTTTCGTCAAAATATGTTTTTATGGCCATTGAGTACATTTTTATTATACCTGCATCCATACGCATAAATATAGTGTCATTTTCTTCAGATGTCGAAAATTCATCAAGTGATACGTAGTAAATTGTTAAAAATGAAATGTTCTCCTATCGTGTTTTCTAAATGACTGATAGCGAAACAAATTTTCTTCAAACACAGGCTTAAACAAAGGTCAAGAGGAGGCCAAAGCGTTCATGCACTTCTCACTACCCTACGCATAGCACGGCTACGCCAAAACCAGCGTCAAGCTGTAGTAAGGATGTTATTAGGTGAAAAAAAAAATCAAAATGTTGTCGCAAGACATTGCTGGGGCAATAAGTCGGCACATTTTCGACTGAATACGCCGTTAGCTCTCAATGGGATCACAACCGATCGAGCACGGATCGGACGTGCAAGCGATATGACGTCAAGGCCGGACGGTCCCGTATCATTATATTAACACCACCTACAGGATAGGTTTAAAGGGCGACGTTAACAGATGGTCTAATTGCAAAAAATGAAATTTTTTGAAAAAATATGCAAAACTTTTGTGTTGACCACCTCGGGATGGTTAATAATATGCGATTCAGACAGAGAATGAGCCGAAATTACAAGACAGATAGCTGAATTTAGGGAGAATCCAAACCTAAATTCAACCCCGTCTCAGATGGGGTTAGAATTATTTTTAAATTGTTGCGCATGCGCATACAGCGCGGACCATGATTCAAACGAGATTCATTCTTGAATTTCAATATGACGTCATCATGTATGTTGTGACGTCATTTAAGAAAGTCGCATGTCCTACTGTTTTGACCTACTTTCGACATCGCTTCATGAATTTGGTATCAAATTGCGAAAAAATGAGTCGTTGCTTCAATAGTTTGTCGTAATCATTTAACCAGGTCATATAAAGATTAAAAAGGGTACATTTCGTTTGTATTTGACAATTTTTGGGTCCAAATCTTGGAAATAGTAGCTTTAAGACTGTAACGGAGGCCGGTAATAAATCGCATGGACTTCACAACATTCGAATATCGGACCAAACTGAACGAAACAGATTGTATTTTTCGACCTACATACATTTTTTTGTCAAATTGTGTTGACGCCCGGTGTAAACTGGGTGTTTTCTTATTAATGGAATTTGTTACCAACAAGACTTTGCGAACTTTACAAGGTGAAATGTTATTGCTTTAAATGTATAACATTTTGTTTAAATCTGATTTGATGTCTTTGTGTAAGAAGAAATTGAAAGGGAAGTTGTGTTACTTTTTTTTGTCCAGTATATAATGGACGTCAGCAGAGCCCGGTCTTGTTTCGGAGAGGAATAAATATTTTAGAACATTCTAGAAGCAGATAGGGTTGCAGCATGTTCAGGAAGACAATTGCATTTCTTACAATTGCTACTAATAAAGAATGAACTATATGAGAACATCATGAGTCAGACTGTGCGTATGTATAGGCTGATCTAGATCCATGTTGGTCTCAAATACCTTAAGGGTCCCGTTTCTACATTCTAGCTGGACTATATATTATTTCCCGGTAGGTATAAAACAATTCTGTCCATTTACAAAGAACTTGTAGATTTGAAAAGTAAATTGTCGCTTTTTCATAAAAAAACCGTAACTGCAGCTTTAAACAAGCTGCAATTACGATGTCTTTGTTGACAAGCAACGAAATGCTGATTGTCATTTTTTTCCACTTACAAGGTCGTTCTTCCGCTTTATATTGCATACTTGATGTTAAAGAAATTCTTAACCAAACAATCCCTGGTTCTACTATCAAAGCAAACGATACATGGACCCATTGAGACAAAAGACAACCTTATTATCTTATTAAGTCGTCTGAAATTCCTATCAATTTGGACCAGCAAGAATGTTGTCGTTTGAAATACGAACCCAATACCAACATATATTTTCATGTATCTAATTTACTCACCCGACCACCATTTGGGAATACTCTACAAGGAAGAATGACTGTCTCTGAGTCTTTGACTGTGATTTTACTTTCTTCGTAGGCTTCTGACACTGAAGATAAAAATGAAGTAAACATTAGAGTTGTAAGGCAGAGATTAACTTCCCACAAAGGCTTAGTTCAATCTTTATTCCGATGACTAAATTTTATGTAATAATACGTCAGTCAAGAGATATTTCAATAAATTAATTTCAAAGTTTTGTTCCAATAATTGGATGGAGAGCAAGCAGTGTAGGCTAAGATCAGACTGCACGTATGTGCAGTCGGATCTTAGTCTATACCACTTGCGAAAGTTCTGGTCATTACACGAACATAGCTTGAACAACATGAGAAGGGTAAAGAATTATCAAATTAAAAAAAAATAATGATACGGGCTTTGGATAATCATGCGCCATGTGTGTAGAAAATATTGTGGCAAAACTAGAAAATAACATATTTGTATGGTATCGTTTTTGGCATCTTTGAGTTTCCAAAGAAAGTCTTTGGATCAACCCTTTCCCAAACAGCAACATTTTAGACTGGTCAAAATTGAAAGATGTTGATGACGAAGGTTTCAAGCGAATGAAAATTATCTTTATTTCAAATTTTGTCTTTTTTGGATAAAAATACCATTGTGGAAAAAAGAAGAAATTGTTTTTCACATGCAATTTCTTCATTTTCTACGATGTTTCCCAAAGTTTTTATCTTTTGTGGGGTCAAAAGATGGCGGATGTGTCGTAATGGGTTAAAAGAAGTTTGTTTCTATTTCGTAGATAAATAGTCGCTTTTCGAAAAGAACTGTAGCTTGTTCAAATCTGTATTTACTAGGTTAAAAAGCAGCATTTTTTCTGCCCAGTATTCTAATTAACAGGATTTTTTCGAGAATACTTAAATGAAAACACCGAAAAAGATTGGATATTTAAACGGGGGTTAATGCTATGATCCTTTTAAAGGACACTCATAAGCTCTCAAAGCCAATTTACCAGAAATTTGACAGAAGTTCAAGTGCGATAAAAGAACATTCATGTCTTGATCTGATTGCATTGCGGGTTAAATCTCGGAAGAATTCTAGAAACGGCGCACTCATGGTTAATTTATTTTAGAATGAATCTCCGTGATTAGCGAGTTAAAGACCTAATATCTGCGCGGGGTTGAGGAAAAAATATTTCATTTCAGATTGTTTTAGATATAAGGGATTGAAATGACTATGCCGTTTTCTCATTTCTCCGTTCACCTAAGCATAAAACTGTACAATGTATGTTTAATTTAATTATTGGAAGCCATTTTTGTTGTTTGTTATTGAACATCTGACGGACGTGATCATCACAAAATATAAATCAAGGCATTAAAGCTACTATTTCCCAGATTTGGACCCAAAAATTGTCAAATACAAACGAAATGTACTCTTTTTAAGCTTTATATGACCTGATTAAATGATTACGAGAAACTATTGAAGCAACGACTCATTTTTTCGCAATTTGATACCAAATTCATGAAGCGATGTCGAAAGTAGGTCAAAACAGTAGGACATGCGACTTTCTTAAATGACGTCACAACATACATGATGACGTCATATTGAAATTTAAGTATGAATCTCGTTTGAATCATGGTCCGCGCTGTATGCGCATGCGCAACAATTTAAAAATAATTCTAACCCCATCAGTGATGGGGTTGAATTTAGGCTTGGATTCTCCCTAAATTCAGCTATCTGTCTTGTAATTTCGGCTCATTCTCTGTCTGAATCGCATAATATTAACCATCCCGAGGTGGTCAACACAAAAGTTTTGCATATTTAAAAAAAAAAAAATCATTTTTTGCAATTAGACCATCTGTTACCGTCGCCCTTTAAAAGTCATTTTAGAGCAAGGTTTACTGACCTACCCTAATGCGTGGGTGTCATGGCCGGTTTCTCATTCATCTGCTCATTTGATTTTAGATTCAAAATTTCGGCTTTGACTTTGAAATTTTCTTTGTAACTGTTTTGTTAGGTTATTCCAATCAATTTTTGTGATTAATGAAATGATTTGAACTCAATGTGTATGATAATTTTAATTCTATCGTGTTTTCAAAATGACCCCTCATTGAAAAGTCCGATTTTACCCAAAATAAAAGAATCCCCCCCCCCCCCAAAAAAAAAAAAACATAATTATAAATCCGTTTCTTGGATATCTGGACCTTTTCACGTCTTGTTTGACTTAAAAGAATCAAGTATTCACTATAGAATAGAATTCAGGCATAAACAATCTCATAAGCAAAAGATCGGAGATGAACGGATGAATGAGAAAGAACGGATGAATGAGAAAGAACGGATGTATGAGAAAGGGGGATACAGTCCTACTACTACTAAGTCCAGTCGTAAATTGGCACCAACTCATAAATTTATATATATAGATGTAAACAACGCACTATCTATTCTAAACCACTGAATTTTACATGCAATGGCTCGAATCTTGCAGGTGTCTCACATCTGCAAGATTCGAACAAAAGTATGCAAAATTGTATTGAAAATTGAGAACATATTTGCTCGTTTACATAATAATGTGATTTTAGTAAACATGTGCCATAATATCTTGACCGGTCTATAGCCATCTAACCCTTTAACAAACAACAAAATTTTAGCCTAGTCCAAACTCATAGGTGTTGCAGACGACAATTTCCATTGAACGAAATTTAACATCTTTTGGTCTTTCTTGGTAGAAACATTGTGGGAAATGAAGAAATTGCTTGTCACAAGCAATTTCTTCATTTTCCACAATGTTTTCCAAAGCCTTTATTTTACGGAGCGTCAATGTGTGGGAAAGGGTTTAATAGGAAGACGGACTTCGTATTTGATTCCTGTAAAAATAATGACACACTGCATTATTGTAGTATTTTCAAAGTTAATAATAATCGCTGCTTTTCTACAAAAACCTCGTATCTACAGCTTGTGTAAAGCTGTAGATAGGCCTACGAGGTTTTCGTTGAAAAGCGACGAATTGTTCTTCCTGTTGTTGGTGGTGGTTGTGGCGGTGTTTTTGTTTTATCAAATGCGGATTGTAAAAACTGGAGTTGTTATGGCTAAAAACCAAACTTCGCCTGTTAGTTATTTTAAATTGCTAGGATCCGTTTAGAAATGGTGAAAAGGGATTAAAGAAAGAGTCCTTATTCTTCTAATTTCAAAGAAAATATCATAAAAACAGACAAACAGAATGGATAATGAAGTTTGTATGAAGATTGCCCAACAAAGAAAACAATTTCCCATTTATCTGCCTTGTTTAAAGGCGAGCTTTACATTTGATGAAATCCCATGTGATTCATTTATAGACTAAGAATATTCAAAGCGATGAATATCAATTTTCCCCGTCTTTGTAACGTGCCAAAGAAATCATGCCTTCAGCATTAAAGTGAGCGCGTTACAAAGACCCCCATAGGGCAATGAATTCATATGAGCCAATTTATTACTATACGAATTAACCCTTACCCAAACAAGACCTGGTTTTGACGTCCCTAACTGAAAAGACTTGGGAAAACATTGAGGCAAAAGAAGAAACTGCTGATAACCAGCAGTTTCTCCTTTTGCCTCAATATTTTACTTGCTTTATTATACACATATCCTTCCTTAATCAGCATCTATTTTGTTATCAGCAGCAGCTTTCAAAATAGATAGACCTAAAGTTTTGGCGTTTGGGAAAGGGTTAAACCCTTTTGCCAAACTTCAATATTGTGGTCCACAGTCATAAGAGTTATAGACGACAGACTGTACTTTATTTGTTTAGAGATAGAAAGAAAGAAAATTCCGAAATTCAGGATTTCTCTCTTTTCTCTCGAAGTTTTCAAACGTGTTCTCTTTAGAGGATGTCAAAGACAGGAGTTGTTTATAGACGAGTTTAAGAGAACCATTAACACGGTGGGTAACCCACGTGACTTTTTGGAAGCGTACACACGGAAAAATCGCCCGCTTCAAGGTATGTTTTGTTTAATTTCTCAACTTATACTCTACGGATTTTGAAGAGATAAAGTGCACGTAACGCGCCTTTGAGAGGGCTATTCCCGGCTCTAACTCACTCTGCCCGAAATCCAGTGGTTTCTTCAAACATTCGAGCCAAAGTTTTTTTTAAGTGCAAACCGAACGCGGGAAGCGTTCACATTTATAGTCCTAATTGTCAAGTTTTAGCTTTACCAGCCCATTTTCAGGAATGAATTGTGTACGCACGTACCGTCTAGTTAATATATTCTTTAAAGATCCAAGGGTTTTGGACAGAAAAGCGTTAATTATGATGTGATCATTAAAATAACGAAATGGGAAGCGTACACATCTGATTCAAAATGGTAAGCGTACACACACAATACGCTGAGAAGGGAAGCGTACACTCTGTTGGTTTTTGGGTTGGTCGAATAGTCACTGATTTAGTCACCTATTTACAGACCTTTACACAGCACGTGGAGATTGTGCATCGCGGGGTGGATAAGAACTAAGGCAAAACTTGACCTGCTTCAGGTAAGAAATTGTGCAATAAATTTATCTATTTATGCGTGGATTTTCATGTGGATTGTTGCAGTTCCTCTGCTGTATGAGTCATAAATGAATACAGCTTAAAAATGATCCCAATAGACCAGAAAAGACGACACAAGGGTCAGGACATACTTCTGCTCGGTCTGGATCGAATTTGGGAAAAGTACCAGACGTTTTCAATTAAGTCACACACCAGAGGAAAGAGATCAGTAATGTGGGGTACATGCAAAAATCTGCTCACAAATTGACGCAGAAATAAGAAAGTTATTGCACAATTTCTGGCCTGAAGCGGGGCTATTTTGGCTGCAGTGTTACCATTTTTCTCTCTAGCCGGTTGGGATTTTTTTGATAAAGTAAAATAACTTTACAAATATGTCATACATTTGAGTAAAGAGGTCAGTGAGGCGGTGCATATGCAACAATCCGCTTGAAATTTGACGTAGAAATAAGAAAGTAATTGCACCCACAATTTCTTACCCGAAGCTGAGGTAATTCAAGCCGTGGTTACGAGATTTTATATCGACACCGATGGTTTATCAAAATATAACGACAAACCCAGTCTACTTTTAGCTCACCTGAGCACGAAGTGCTCAAGGTGAGGTATTGTGATCTATCAATGTCCGGCGTCCGTCTGTCCGTCCGTCCGTCACGGCGTCAACAATTTCTTTAAACGACATCTCCTCCTAAACTACTGGGTCAAAATCAACCAAACTTGGCAGAAAGGTTCCTTGGGTGGTCCCTTATAAAAATTGCTAAAATAATTGAAATCCATGAAAAACTCTGGTTGCCGTGGCATCGGAAAATGGGAAATTTCACAAAAGCTCAACAATTTCTTTAAACGACATCTTCTCCTAAACTACTGGGTCAAAATCAACCAAACTTGGCAGAAATGTTCCTTGGGTGGTCCCTTATAAAAATTGCTAAAATAATTGAAATCCATGAAAAACTCTGGTTGCCGTGGCATCGGAAAATGGGAAATTTCACAAAAGCTCAACAATTTCTTTAAACGACATCTCCTCCTAAACTACTGGGTCAAAATCAACCAAACTTGGCAGAAATGTTCTTTGGGTGGTCCCTTATAAAAATTGCTAAAAGAATTGAAATCCATGAAAAACTCTGGTTGCCGTGGCATCGAAAAATGGGAAATTTCACAAAAGCTCAACAATTTCTTTAAACGACATCTCCTCCCTAACTGCTGGGTCAAAATCAACCAAACTTGGCAGAAATGTTCCTTGGGTGGTCCCTTATAAAAATTGCTAAAATGATTGAAATCCATGAAAAACTCTGGTTACCGTGGCATCGGAAAATGGGAAATTTCACAAAAGCTCAACAATTTCTTTAAACGACATCTCCTCCTTAACTTCTGGGTCAAAATCAACCAAACTTGGCAGAAATGTTCCTTGGGTGGTCCCTTATAAAAGTTGCTAAAAGAATTGAAATCCATGAAAAACTCTTGTTGCCGTGGCATCGGAAAATGGGAAATTTCACAAAAGCTCAACAATTTCTTTAAACGACATCTCCTCCTAAACAACTGGGTCAAAATCAACCAAACTTGGCAGAAATGTTCCTTGGGTGGTCCCTTATAAAAATTGCTAAAAGAATTGAAATCCATGAAAAACTCTGGTTGCCGTTGCATCGGAAAATGGGAAATTTCACAAAAGCTCAACAATTTCTTTAAACAACATCTCCTCCTTAACTTCTCGGTCAAAATCAACCAAACTTGGCGGTAATGTTAATTGGGTGGTCCCTTATAAAAATTGCTAAAAGAATTGAAATCCATGTAAAACTCTGGTTGATGTGGCATCAGAAAATGGGAAATGTCATAAAAGCTGATCAATTTCTTTAAACAACATGTCCTCCTAAACTACATGGCCAAATTCTTCTCTGGGACAACAATGCGTAACATATGCAAAGATATTTGGCATTATTAAAACATTACTCAGGTGAGCGATTTAGGGCCCTCATGGTCCTCTTGTTTCCAGTACATTTTTCGTAGCACAAATTCATTGCTATTGATCACAACGAAATAATATTGATGAAAATAGCAAAACCATAACTGATATAGTCCAACAACATTAACCTGGGAAATCTGCATTTGTAATGACCAAAATTCGGCAATGTTTTGTTTTAAGGAATGAATGCAATTTTTTTCATGCTGGTATGAAAAAGAAAATCTAATCACACTGTATGAATCCACGAAGCGTTTCATACAAAAGTATGATTACATTTTCCTTTTTCATACCTGTATGAACTCCGTAAATAAAATTTCATTCATTTCTTATAACTTGATAGTCTAAGACTAAAAAATAATGTGGCGTAATTCAATGTTTGACAGGGAAAGTAGTTCTGGCATTTTTGTTCATGGGGGTATGACATTTTTTCTCAAAAATCGGAACTCCCGGATTTTAATGAAATCAATAAATTATATGACCCTCAACTAACGGAAACTGCACACGTATTGTCCAACAAGATTAACCCGGGACATCTGCATATGTAATGACCCCACTTCGGCTTTGTTTTGTTAAGACGCTCAACTAACGGACTTTGCGCACGAAAATTAAGTTGTCCCGGGTTAACCTTGTTGGACAATAAATTAAATTGTTCCGTGCTAATTTTCACAAAGATTTATTTATGTTTTCAACGTTTTACATACAATGGTGAAACTTTAGATATTGTCGACCAATTCAATTACTTAGGTACAGTTATATCCTCGAATGGATCATTTGCAAAAAATACAGAATATTTGACTGGTAAAGGTCTTAAATCATTAAATGCACTATTGAAAAATTGTAAAAGATTTCCACTAAAACCGAAAATTCTATGCCAACTATTTGATTCTTTTGTAGGTTCGATACTCGGATACTCCTCGGAACTCTGGGGGTTTATCAAGTCAAAGTCTATCTAGAGATTGCATGTACAATTTTGCAAAGGGATATTTAAAGTTCGAAATAGCTCTTGTACTATGGCCGTTTATGGCGAACTAGGACGCCACCCTCTATACGTCATGCGGTATTTCAAAAAAATCAAATACTGGTGTAAATTACAACAAACCGATAATATAATCATGAGAAAAGTATATGAATTGTGCCTTAACGACTCCAGTCTTGGATATTCAAATTGGACATCAAAGGTTAAAGGTTTATTAGATGATTACGGCTTTTCATACGCTTTTGAACATCCGGAAAGTATATCTTTTAAAACATTTCCTTATATATTCAAACAAAAAGTTATTGACTGTTTCATTCAAGAATGGCACGGGACTATGAACAATAGTCCGGTCTTAGCAGAATTAAAATATTTTAAATCAACATTTACATATGAAACATATTTAGATATTTTACCATCGAATAGTAGATTTCAATTAACAAGAATGCGTATAGGCGCACACTCTCCCAGAATTCACACAGGTCGATATAGCAATAATAACATTCCAAGAAACGAGAGATATTGTCTATATTGTAACTTAAATGAAATTGAAGATGTTTTCCATTTTATATGCATCTGCCCAGCATACAGATCTCTAAGAAGAAAATACATCGACTCTGCTTATCACGATAGACCATCAGTTTATAAATTTGTTTCTCTTTTTTCCACAAATGACGAATACACGTTAAAACAAATAACCACCTATATACAAAGTGCTCTCCATGTTCGAGAATCTTTTGACCACACTTATTCTCAGAATGTGTAATTTACTTAACATCACAACATTCATTTTTGTATTGTATCAATGTAACCATGTCTGTTTGTCAATCCTTTCTTAAACGAGACCTGGTTTTAACTTCCTTAGTATAAATAACTTGGGCATAAATATTGAGAGAAGAGATCAAACTGTTGATAATCAGCAGTTTCTGCTTTCCCTTCAATATTTTCAATGTCCAGACAAACTCACTTTTTCCCTTGACATATATAATTTTGCTATCCCAAGTTCCTTTCATATTGTGACAGTCTAAACATTTTTGACGTTTTGGAAAGGTTTGATATTTTGTTTGTTCAAATCAATGTCTTTTTCATGTGTGTTCAAAATGTTATTGTATATCACTCTCTAGTGACCAAATTGCTTTTTGTTATATGCATATCTGTATGGCTATGTACTTTTTGTACTTGTCTAGTAATAAAATTTCTGTTCTGTTCTGTTCTATTATAATTGAAATGGTAGAATTTCTACCGTAGTCTTTTGTTATTTAACTATTGTTCTTAATCAGGCTTCTCAATAAATAATCCACTCAAGCTATCGCCCTCGTAGATTATTAATTGTACCGTTGTACACAGAACTGTTGTTGAATGACGATAGATCACGGTAGAAATTCGATTATTTCTTAAGCATGCACATTCTGAAGCTTAACTTCTTTTGGACTAAATAAACAATGTTTCGAATGAGATATGATCTAAGCTGTTGAGCGGGACGTAAAAATCCATTCAATCCAATTTCTTAAAGTGACATTTCACATTCATTTCAGTTTTTAAAAGTATGTCTTGATGCAAAGATTGTTTATTCTAATGCATAGAAATGCTATCAGTTTTTCGAAGTTGTTATCTATAAGCGAAAAATGCACCTTTAAAGTTGAGCCATAAATGGCAAATTCTATATAATTCTGAACGGTCGTCCACAGCAATATGTTTAGTTTTAGCACTATATATATTTCTCGTAAACGGTTCAATGTTTTGGCATGGAATTTTCAGAATTTTCATTTGAAAAGATGCTCTTTCAGATAGAATAAAAGTAAAATTTATGTAAAAATAATTGTGAAATGTCACTATAAACTGAAGCTGTTATACGCCACAAATGTAGCCATTATCAATAAGATATGGTTTTATTTTAGTTATATTTGATTAGAAATATTACCCTGCACTTGAAAAGGGGAAACACATCGGTGTGTACGCTTCCCTTCTCATCGTATTGTGTGTGTACGTTTACCATTTTGAATCAGATGTGTACGCTTCCCATTTCGTTATTTTAATGATCACATCATAATTAACGCTTTTCTGACCAAAACCCTTGGATTTTTAAAGAATATATTGACTAGACGGTACGTGCGTACACAATTTATTCGTGTAAATGGGCTGGTAAAGCTAAAACTTGACAATTAGGACTATAAATGTGAACGCTTCCCGCGTTCGGTTTGCACTTAAAAAAACTTTGGCTCGAATGTTTGAAGAAACCACTGGATTTCGGGCAGAGTGAGTTAGAGCCGGGAATAGCCCTCTCAAAGGCGCGTTACGTGCACTTTATCTCTTCAAAATCCGTAGAGTATAAGCTGAGAAATAAAACTAAACATACCTTGAAGCGGGCGATTTTTCCGTGTGTACGCTTCCAAAAAGTCACGTGGGTTACCCACCGTGATTAAACTTAAACTGGTTATATTTGATTTAACGCCTATCTTTACGGAAATCCATATTCAATGGCGTTTTACAACAATGATAATATACACATATATACTTCACATAATATCATTACATTCCTATCTTTTACAAACGATCTTGGCACGTCTAAAACAGCAGAAGCAAACCCTATGCTGTTCTATACGCGCGAAGACCGTAATATGACATTCCTATATTTGATACGAAAACGTTTTTCTCCAAAACATTTTTTTTCCTACCTTAATTTCTTTAAAAAAAAAAAGCCACCAAAATAATACCAAAAATCGTCAAAGCCGGAAACCGAAACATTGATACATTGATATACTGTAACATGTATATGTGTTTATATATTGTACATGATGGACAATTTGTCTGATGTGTAAATAAAAGTTCAAAGTTCCTATGTTTTGTGTAAAACAAAACTCAGAACAAGGAATAAAAATCTCTGAAATAGTGGGTTTTCAACTGCCTTTTGAACCCATCAATTGAGTCACAAGAAACTGGATGGAAGATTATTCCACAGTTTGGGTCCAATAGTTCCAGAGCTTCGTTCGTCGAATCTCTTTCTGTTGTTAAAGGAACCTGGTAGCATTTGTCTCTAGAAAGGGATGATCTCAATTCGCGCCTGGTAGGTTTTTTTTTGAAAACACCCATGCTACAATTAGGTAAAATGTTTTTAAAAGTAGATAATTTCTGCCAAAGGTAAATTCGAATGAAGTTCAATCTATTTCTAACTTTACCTACCCTAACTTTGTATTTATGGAAACTGGACCTTGACAGGTAGTGAAAAACTAAACTCGAAGAAGAGCAAGACGGAGTATTCTTCTTTCCATAGCATTTAATTTGCTGTGTGCCCTAGCTTTCTATCAAAACAGGTATAAAGTTGTTTTTTTTTTATTTGGAGAAGGGTCAAGCTTAATTTCTTTGCGAAAATATTCTGAAAGAAGTGAGAAAATATTCAGAGTAATAGAGAAAAAACAAAAACAAAAATACTACACAATGAATAATCCTGACAGCGTGAATAATCGTCAGCTTGTACAAATAATGATCCTTGTCCGTTACAGGAAATTACTTTGACCTTGAAATATGTGACCTATATCTGATCTGGTACTATCTAGGAAGCTGGGAAATACCCTCCGCGCAGACTGACTACAATTGATATTTTTTACTTTAGATGACAAGTATAAAAATGCTGTAATGTACAGCAAAATGAATTGTATCGCGCTTAAAAAAGTATACCAATGTAGTGAATAAAATGGTACAAGTGTTTGGTTAAGTCAACATGCAGTGAAAACCGAAATAGGATTGCATGTCTGCATATGCTGGTGCTAGTCTATAATTTCCATTTTTGTGTGTTCAGCCAGATTATACATTAATTAAACAACATAGGAGGGGAAGTAAGCAAATACAAAAGTGTTAAAAAGGTTTGTTTATTATATTGTCACCCCTATATAAAGGGCCAGCCAGTTTTGGCTTATGAGACACCCTCTTTCTCAATACGCATTACCTCCCGATTCCCCACTCATGATGCCGGGCGTCTGGCAGAGATGGCTCTTCGGTTACCATTAATTTAACTAGCTGGCGGCTCACCAACCGGTCACATCAGTTCTAATCCGGCAGGCCGGCTTCCACCGGGATTCGAACCTTCGACCTCCCGCTTCCAAGGCGGACGTCCTAACCACTAAGCCACGGAAGCGGTTAGTTAAATGTTGCAATTGAATAAATGGCGATTAAAATTAACTTAAACAAGAAGAAAGGAAACCGAATATTTCAGCAAGTAATTAGGGCCAAGATGGTCCTAAATCGTTTCTCCGTGAAATTATTTTTTTGGAAAACAAGAAGGAAAAAAAGACACACACAAAAAAATGAAAGTTCACCATAGTAACCACAGTTCACTAAGAAATTATTTTTTAAAAAAAATAAAAAACAAAACAAAAACAAAACAAAAGAAAACAAAATCAATTCGAAAGGCTCCATGCAAGGAAAATTCCTGTTAGATTCCTATGTTAGAAGATTCCTGGTTGAATCTTGATTGAAACTGGCCTAGTAATTTTGGAGAAGTTTTCACATGAACGCACGCCGGAAACAGGACCGTGGCATAAGCCCCGCTAGCCTTTGGTCAGAATAGGTAAAAATACTTTAATTAAATAGAAAAAAGTACTTGTTTATCCATTAGCCTTCTGAATATAAAAATCGTATCAAGTAAATTTTCCAAACCGAAACATTTTGACCACTATAGCTTATTTGTTCGTATAATCATTCAATAGAGAACAAACTGTGTTGAATAGATCAGAGTACATGCTAATCTTAGTCTATGGAATCTAAAAATGTTTTGATAACAGCAGGAATAGGAAATGTTTATGATAACAGACATAGATGAACGAACGCACAACAGCCAAAATGCCACGGATATGATCCTTATTACTTTTGTCCGGCGGAGCAATAAATTAAATGTAAAAAAAAGGAAATACAGAAATGCCATATAAAGTGACAACTACCAGCCGCTAAAATGAAGCCAAATATATCAGGAATGTTTGAGATTTAAGCTGTAACACAATACAAACAATACCATGAATATCTCTCAATAATTCACCCGGCAGATCATCTCTGCCAGGTCATAAATCGGGAACTATATTTGTACTTATCACACACAAAAAACACAAAGAACGAGCAACACATACGAGGAGATTTACTAGAGTGTAACAAAAAGACTAAAGTTTTGATTGTGGCGGCGAATAGATTGGGCGTAAAGTATTTTTTGAACGGTTTTGAAACCCATCCAGTCAAAAACTGTTGAGACATAAAAATTGAGTTGTTCTTTTATGTGAAAATCCCTAACAGTTTGTAATTTTTAGAAAAAAAGTTTGAGAAAACCTATTTGTTCTACTAGTTATACACATGCCTATTTAGTTCAGACGATCCCTTGAAATTATGGAATCTAATCATCCAAAATTGTACATGCAGTGTTCATTCAATACTAAAGTCTTTATCGTGCTTTGATTTCTTAGGAAGCGATGCAGCGAATAGGATAGGCCATGGGCAAATCGAAAGTAGGAATTCACATTGTAATGCAATTTTGAAAAACGCTTGAGAAAACCCATTTGTTCTACTAGCAATACACATATCTAGTCAGATAAGACGATCCATTGTAACAATGCAATTTGACCAGTCCAAATTGAACATGTAGTGGTCATTCAATAGTAAGGTACATCTCGTTCTTTGATTTCTTATTGCGATTCGAAATGGTATCCATAAATGCGCTGCATTTAAACAGATAGGAAAATATATGTCCACCATGGGCAAATCTGATGTAGGGACTTTCCATTGCTATGCAAAGTATAAAACTAAACTAGAATTTTGTTTACACGAATTTTCAGCGTGGTCTGAGATTAAACGAACTTCAATGTATACTTATAGTACTGCTTGAAAAATGATACCGTGTAAACAGTTTATGTGTAGGTTATATATACGACTTTCAAGTACAAATAATTATCCCTCATGACGTAATTTCTAAAATTAGAATATGTATACCACAATATGTATCGCACATGGCGCGATACAATTATACACATGTTTGTGCACATAACTATTTATCAGTTGATTTTAAAAGACCAGGGCCCCGTATTACTAAACATCTTACGATCAAGTTTTTGTGTAAACTGTGTAACAAGACATCTGATTGCACGAGAAATCCGACTGAGCCAATCAGGGCTGTTGTTACAAGTAATTATTGAAAAATCAAACGTACGATCGTTAGTAATACGGGCCCCAGGGCCGCGTTTTACTAACATAGATTTTTGCAAAAACCTTGTAACAACACTTCTGATTGAAAAAGAAATCATAACAGTAATCATTCGGCCAATCAAATGTGTTGTTGTTTCAAAAATGTTCGTAAGTTCGTTAGTAAAACGCGGCCCTGCTACATTCATATAATCCCTGACGCGTTTCCGCATCCTCTGATTTAAATCTTTTTTCTCAAATCGGTCGTGTATTAACAAAATCATTTTAAAAAATATCGATATCGAAAATGTATTGTCCCTTGATTCTCTTCCGCTGTGCATATTCAATGACGTTATTTGTTTTACGAATGACACAGTTTTGTGTGGCCTTGAAACATACGTACATGCCTTAATGAAAACCGAATTGTTTTTATCCCCATTGGCATTGGAGCCGATGATAAGATCATACAAAGATTATTTGCTTTGACACTGTGAAATATGTTTCCCCATTTAACCCTTCCCAAAACAAAATCTATCTTATCTGATATGATATTTAAAGCTTTTCTCCTTTCCATTTCTGAGATTATTATAGTTATAAAACAGAATAGTAGTTGTATTATCTGACTATTTTTGCCTTCTAATGACTCCTAATTTGAATCGTGTGGAAAATTATTTTTTTTTTCGTCCTTGATATGATTTATCACGTCTATTCATATTAACCCTTTTACCAACAACAACATTATCAGGTTGTCCAATTTGAAAGCTGATGCAAACGACAAAATGTATGATTAAAAATTTAAAATTTGTGAATAATATAGCAAAGAAAATATTGAGACAAAAGGAGAAAATGCTGATTATCAGCATTTTCTTCTTTTGCCTCAATATTTTTCCAAGCCTATTCTCCTAGGTACGTCAAAATCAGGTCTTGTTTGGGAAGTTTTAAGCCAAATTTGTACCGTCTGGTAATGAGCCAAAGAACAATACGTTCATCATATAGTTTAATAACAGTTGTCTTCGTATTGTCGTAACTACATCTCCTAATATAGTTTGACAAATACCAGACATTGTCACTGAGATTGTTGTTCCTGTAATATTTAATTCTCTGAGAAAAAATCCAGACATCTTAATCAGTGAAATCAAAATAAACGAATACAACGAAATGACGTAACTGAAATCTGTCACGCAAAAATGAACCGTTTGGGACTTAATCGAAGGTTACCTCAAATTGTTATCTCATGGCAAAAGCACTCGTAGAGAAAAAACACAGAGTCTTTGCATTGGAACCTGATTGAATACTCTGGAATTTCAGAATCTACCGTAAAAACATCAGTACCCCCTCCCCAAAAAAGAATCTCGGATATATTTTCTAAAAATCCATACTAAAGTGTGTCCATTCCAAATCCAAATCTAAATGCCTTTACCCCCTCCTATCTGTTCATCTACTCATGGGATTCCTTAACAACTTGTATGTTCGTCAGAACAATAGTTTATTTGATAAAGATTGGACGCCACAATTGAATATGTCATTTTCATTAAAAACAAATGGAAAAAGATCACCGCTCCAAGCAAATTCTTCTCTGTCTTATTTTCTGGTATAGGCATCCATCCTTTCTTCAGCAGAACAAAAGAGCTAATTTAAAGCTGCTTCAGACGACAAAATTATTTTGATAAAAAACGTTAAAATATTTCAATATAATAGAAAATATCAAGGCAAAGGAAAAACTGGTGATGTATCTGCAAATTAATGTTTTGCCTCAATGTTTTGACAAGCCTTCTCTACTAGAAACGTCCAAATCATATCTCGTTTAAAAGGAGTTAAAGTACAAGGACTAATCATCTTTTGGAGATCAACAGTTACATTATTCAAACATCACATTATCTAAGGAAAAGTGGAAATAAATTTTAGACATTGTACAAAACCTTTCACTTTCTATCGTTGCCATTTTCATCGAACCATTATTTTTCAGTTTTGTAATTTTATGTGATTTTGACAAAGAAATGTTTGGACAACCATCTACTCTATAAACGTTACTAAATTTGTTTAAATACAAGTTTACAAGTTTATTAGAAAACAAAAGACAATGTGTCCATTTTGTACATTCAAATTAACAAAACTAATTGAAAGAATGGTTCCAGGTTTGTATGTTCACGGGTGGTAAACTTTGGAACGACCTCCAAAAAGAGGTAGTGAATTTCTGTTCCCATAGCACATCCGGGAACTCGCGAGGTCGGCCCAATGGCTAAAAACGTGTAAACAAAGGTAGGTGTCGGTGGTTCTTTTGATTGTTTTCGAGGTTTCTAGCGAAAAATGGACAATTATGGCAATGCTATGTCGTGTAAAAATGACTTCTCGTCGCATACGGCCCAAAACTGCGGTCGAAACCGAAGTAATTTCCGCTGGATCGTTTTTGAAAGTTTGAACACGATATTGCTTTTTCACAACAGTTTGTCAACAACTGTCACCTTTTTGTATAATTTGTGGTTTTCCGCGAAGAATACAGCCCCGGTACGTTCGTCCTGGGGAAACGAGTACTCTGTATCACATATCATGTTAAAAACGGCAACGAGGCGCATTATTTAAGAAAATGATTGAGAAATTTCCAGTAGAGGTCGTTCCAATAAGGTAGAGCTTGTTCAATTTGAATGAGATCGTTCCCAGTGCTCTCCTGTTTTATACAATGAAATAATACCTGTGATATCAGACCAGCCAAACTAAGACAAAAATTAATGATGGCGTTTGAAATATCAGAATTATCGTCATATCAGAGGCGTCGTTTTGTCTTGTGTGGTGACTTTGTTTTACATGAAAGTCTGTTTCTGATGTTTCTTAAACTCTACGCATGGATCTCTTGAAATGCACTTTTAGCTCATCTGAGCACGAAGTGCTCGAGGTGCGCTATTGTGGTCACTTTTTGTCAGTCGTCCATCCGTCTGAACTTACGTGACCATCATTATTTTGACCAAGTTTGTTTAAGATTGGCTTATAAAGCTTGCGGATGCTAGAGTGTAGACGGACAGACAGACGGATGGACGACTGACAAAAAGTGACTACAATAGCGCACCTCGAGCACTTCGTGCTCAGGTGAGCTAAATTGCATTTCAAGAGATCCATGCGTAGAGTTTAAGAAACATAAGAAACAGACTTTCATGTAAAACAATGTCACCACACAAAACAAAACGACGCCTCTGATATGGCGATAATTCTGATATTTCAAACGCCATCATTAATTTTTGTCTTAGTTTGGCTGGTCTGATATCACAGGTATTATTTCATTGTATAAAGCAGGAGAGCACTGGGAACGATCTCATTCAAATTTGAACAAGCTCTACCTTATTGGAACGACCTCTACTGGAAATTTCTCAATCATTTTCTTAAATAATGCGCCTCGTTGCCGTTTTTAACATGATATGTGATACAGAGTACTCGTTTCCCCAGGACGAACGTACCGGGGCTGTATTCTTCGCGGAAAACCACAAATTATGCAAAAAGGTGACATTTGTTGACAAACTGTTGTGAAAAAGCAATATCGTGTTCGAACTTTTAAAAACGATCCAGCGGAAATTACTTCGGTTTCGACCGCAGTTTTGGGCTGCATGCGTCGAGAAGTCATTTTTATACGACATAGCATTGCCATAATTGTCCATTTTTCGCTAGAAACCTCGAAAACAATCAAAAGAACACCGACACCTACCTTTGTTTACACGTTTTTAGCCATTGGACCGACCTCGCGAGTTCCCGGATGTGCTATGGGAACAGAAATTCACTACCTCTTTTTGGAGGTCGTTCCAAAGTTTACCACCCGTGTGTTCGGTTGTCCGTAAGAAGAAGAAGAAAAAGATAAGAAGAAGAATCAAAATATTAGCCTATTCATGTCTTCATTTACATTAATTTAGGCGAAAGCTAGAAGCTTATTTTATTACCTCTCGGTTTTGGTTTATTCGGGTTTTACGCCGTTTTCAATTGCTATGGTAAAATTGCGGGCTCCTGTTGTTTCTCATACCGGTACAACCACAACACTCTAAATGAGCCTCCAGCTGCTCGCCCACATAGGTTAACGATATCAAACCATCGGTGGGTGTTATTGATTCCCAATGCAAGAAATTAAAATGGTGCAGGTAGATTTATCCATTACCACACGACTAAATTTTAGAAATGCTCAAATTCAAAAATGTTGCATGCGACAATTTTAAGTAAATGGAGTTTTACATTTTAAGCCTTTTTGGGTAGAAAACATTGTGGGGAAATGAAGAAATTGCTTGTCACAAGCAATTTCTTCATTTTCTACGATGTTTTCCAAAGGCCTGATCTTGTGGGGCGCCAACTGGCATCAATGTGAGGTAAGTTGTGAAAACAAAGACGAATTTGATTTAGAATTACTAAATGAAATCGATACCAATTTTAGCAGGTCAAACTCGACCTACATGGAATGTAATTTAAAGAAGTAAAGTTCACCTGTTTGTATTACTTATTTCATTTGACATTGCGATGATATCTATGCAAGCCATATTCATATATGGGCATGATCTTAAACAGCATAAGCATGTAATATATGAAATAAAAGTAGACAGAACCTGGTCACTGACAGTATCAACTAATATGTTCGACAAAATACATGTAGCATGGGCTACTTTGCCTATTGCGATACGAATACGAATGTAACACGTTTTCGCATGACAAACAAAATGAGAAATGTCACGGAAAACATCCTATTCGTTTTACTGTAAATTGGATTAGAAAACTCTCGAAAACCACGCAAACTTTCTATTTCATATGTAGATAAAATGAAATTTTAAGACCCTTGGAAATCCCATTAAATAAACGTACATCCTTTGTCCCCGTCCCGTAAATTCTGACTTGTTCACTTACTAGATCTATTTGTGAACGTGTCGAATTAAATATTTCGTTTTAGCATTCCACTGTATTTAAAACATTCTTTGCCAAGATGAGAGCTAGACAAATGATGTTAGCAACAATTCGACATAATTTCATTTCTAAAAAGCATGTATCAAATATATCAACGACGAAACAGTCGCTAGACGTTGTCATCAGTTACAGTTGATACGCAAACTGTGGTTAAGATTCAAATTTATTTTCCCACAAATTACTTTTGAAACGTCGCTGTTGCACGCAAATTTTCTATTTCACTGGATAGATATTACGTCAGATGTTTCAATTTTAAGAGTCAGATATTCAATAAAGAAAAGTATTAAATGCACTGAAACAAAGCCTGATCAATCATTAATGCCAACTCACATGCAAACTAGGATGTAAATATTTATTTTGTATGTAACCCTCTTTTAACATTTCACGCTAGAGCTTACAATGTTTTTAGGGTTGGTTCAGTACCGTTTTTCTTTTGTTTGCAAAGTCATTCGTTTTGTGACTGTTTTCTGGTGTCTATATTTAAATGACCAACCAAAAAGCACGCACAAATATCGTCGTGGCATCGGTAAATTGCCTTGCATAGAAACGTTTACATACATGTACTGTGACTATTGTCTTATTTTTTCACAAAACTTTCATACTGTTGATATCGAAAACAGAATTCCATTTGGAACGATTTTTATCGCAGCAAATAATATACACGCACATGAGATACATGTAGGCATGCACGAGTATATTGCAATAATTTTGACCGTTGCAATCGATCTTGTTTCTAACACATTTTCGCTATGTGTACGAGATCTAAGTAGTTGTTTTATTTCCCCAGAAATGACCTGTTAGACAAAAAGTTCCACAGCGTGACAGACAAATGCCAATTTAGATCATTATTTGTCAGGTTCGAGATAACAGATTGCTTTCACCGAGGACAATACGCTGATTTATCTTTCTATATATAGTAACACTGTGTCGGGATCTCCCAGAAAAGTAATATGTTCGTTATGGTGATGGATATGTCTCAATAAATGACCTGGCATAGCATCTCTAGCTATTAGCTAGAGATGCTCTGCCAGGTCAATTATCGAGAGATATACCACGTACATTTTGGTACACACTTTTTGTAAATGAATAACATTTCCCATCATAAGTGATTATCTCTTCTGCATTTACTTACAGATTGAAATTTTAAAATATGTCGGAAAGAAATGTTGATGATTGGCATTTTTTTATCCGTTAAATATTTTCTAATCCACTCAAATAAGTTTAATCATTTTTGGTGTATACGATAAAGAAAAGATGATAAAAGGCGGCATATAAACTCCACCAGCACCACAAAAATAACAACAAACCCAAACAAAACCCATTTCGATTTTTGAACTGCTCCAACGAACAAGATTCTTTGCAAGTAAGCTTTATCCAGTTCCACGTTACCCTAGATAGTATTTATTTATGCCATCATTTCGTAAACCATGTTCGATTACAACAGTTTATCAAAGGAAACTTATAAAGAAAACTCAGAGAGAAAGGAAATAAGTACAGATACCAAGACAAACAATTTTTTCCAAACTCGTTTTCTTTGGTAATAGAGGCGGCGTAAATATGCTTCTAATAAAGTAAATTTGTAGTCTTCGACATCTTTGCAATTGAACTGATTCAAAATGTCGTTGTTTGGCAATAGGTTTTAATATAATATGAGACACACATTCAGGGTCAATTTCCAATAGGAAATATAAGATTTTATCATCAGATCAATATGCAATGTTTGTCTATAGATATTGTTTGACTCATGTATGTCATACTAGAGAAGCTAGAAGTTTTGATTTAACCCTTTCTCAAATGAAAAAGTAGGAACTGTTCAAAATTTAAAACTGATGTAAACGACAAAAATAGATGTTGATAAACAAAGTACTCATGAACAATATAGTCTATATTAACACAAAACAATCAAACCTTCTCTAGTTTTTATATTGGGCATAGCCCAATATATTATAACCAGTTTTTCACTGCAGACATCACTCCAGACACTACATTCTAACTCTAACCCGCTGAGCTATGTGTTCAAGCCAAACTACATTATTTCAAACACCACAGAAGCGTCCTTTATCTTTCACTATCTTCAGCGTTTTTCATCTTTTTCACTTCTGCGACAAATAAGGAGGGGGTTAATAATTACATTTGATGAAATTTTCGCTTAGATTGAATACCTGTTAGAATTTTCAGCGTTTTTACAATCTTTTCGGTTGAGTTAAGAGCTTGAAAGCAAAATAGTGTAACTCTAAGATAAATTCCATGTAGTTAAAATATTACTGCTCTGATTTTTTTCTACGGTCATTTATCCTACCAGTGAAAGCACTGGTCAACAGGTGTTTAACTGGGTCACTGGTTGACCTACTACAACTGTGTACCCTTAACCCATTCCCTAGATACAATGTGTGCGCTTTACCCATTCCTATTTTCTGACCCCTTTAGGTTCCCATGAAATATATGTGTTTGGAAAACATGGTAGAAAATGAAGAAATGGTTGTGACAAGCACGTTCTTCATTTCCCACAATATTTTCTTCCTAGAAAGACCAAACAATGTAACGATCTATTTGCTTGAAATCGGCGACTGATAATTGGTCAACCCATTACCAAACGGCAAAAATTTGGACTTGTACAAATTCAAAGAAGATGCAGACGACAATTTTAAGTGCATGAAATTTAAAATGTTTTGGTCTTTTTGGGTAGAAAACATTGTGGGAAATGAAGAAATTGCTTGTCACAAGCAATTTCTTCATTTTCCACAATGTTTTCCCATGGCATTATCTTGTGAGGAGTAAAAAAGAGTCGTTGTGTGGTAATGGGTTAAGGAATCTGCATTCACTTTATCTTTATTGTTTTTTTTTCAACTCTTGTGTTGAAGGCTCTTCCAAACGACAATATCTTAGAGTTTTTCAAATTAGAAAGAGTTGCAGACGACGAAACGGGTGACGATAAAGATGAAATCATGTCATGTACAATGAAGCACAGAAAATATTGGGACAAAGGAGAAAATTCCGGTTATCTTTGTATGTTTCATATTATTTGCTTCATAACAATGTCTTGTTTGGAAAAAGACGAATGGTTAGAGGCTAGCCTATAGAGTTTAGACACTGTGATTTTAAAATATTTTGATCAAAGTAAGATCATCATCTTAAATTTGCCGTTTTCTAGGATTTTAACATTTTAACCTCATATACTGTTCTTAGACTGATCATTTGGACCAATGAACGAGTGCATTCTATTTAATCGAAATATGTTTGCAGATCAGAGATCAGTTAGGCTAAGCCTCTACAATGGGTCCGTACTTGGTATTATTCTGATTAGCTAAGAATAAGAAATAATCCAACATGTTGATTTAATGTAAAATCCGGTAAAGTGTAACATTTTCCTTTTTCCCAAACAGCCTCACATTTTGGATTCACCTCGAGAGTGTACATTCAACTTTTTTATCACCTATGCACGTTTGCCTACACATTAATTAACCATTTTCCAAACGATGACGCCTTTTTACTCGCTTCATAGAAAGTGCTTAAACAAGAGCCGTCAGAGACGGACAATGCTCCCCGAACAAGGCATTGTCACAATAAATATATGCCATGCAGAGCTAATATAAAGCTAACAAATGTTAAGCCCCCTTTTTCCATGACATATTTTTTATACGCAAATTTTAAATACTTTACTGTCAAGGGCATCTGATTTGCTACTCAAATATGAAATTTCATTAAATTCTGACCATTAGACTAGGAGTAATTAGAGAAAAACTGTATTTAACCTTAAGTCCCCTTTTCCCATGACGAGGCCTCAAATCCAAAAACCGGGAAAAGTACATCAGCATTATGTCATAGGGAGTTCACATGGCAAGTTTTATTTGATTTGGCCCATGGGTTATGGAGAAATCGCTTCGGACGGACGGACGGATGGACGGAATGACGGACGGACAGGACGGACGGACAGACAAAGCGGCGACTATTTGCTCTCCCTTCGGGGAGCATAAAAACATCGAATAGAGAATGGGGCAATTTTGCAAATCAGCATATTTGTCACAATATCAATTTCTCAGTGATGCCCAATATACAGTGCTGACAATACTTTGATTTTCCAATATCTTCCTAAGCCTGTTCTATTTGGAACCTCAAAAGTGGATCTTGCTTTAGAAATGATATCAAATGATATCAAATTTGAAATATAGAAACATACAAGGGGTTTAATGAGGAATACAATTGGATGATCTCTTTATGTCTGTCTTATGTCTGTCTTAACTGTCTAAAATACCGTTTTCAATGCAAATGTTTTGTATACAATTGTAAAGGTGTGGATCGGGTTTACTAACACAGAATATAAAATCTCATGTACCTATTTAGCAATGAAAGTTACAAAGAATGAAAATACGCATAAATAATAAATGACAATGCAGTTTACTCTATACCTGAATTCGCGTTTAAAACAAATGTAAAATCACAGAAGTACTATCGAAAGAAAATTGTGTTAGACACGGGATTCATTTACTATTTTCAATGAAGTTATTCATTCTTTATTAAAAATGGTCAGATTTGGTACAATCAACACATCTCTTATTTCATGTTAGAGAAGTTCATTTGAGAAGGTTGTTTTGCTACAGAAATGTCAGATAGCACACACAACAAGACTAATTCGCAGACTATTGATATCGTAAGATCTATTAGGAGGGACAGTTTCATTTTTCACTGTCACATATCATGGCGAGGGATCTTAAGTAGCTAAGGACAAATCTTGCCTAACAACACAATGAAACCATTTCATTTATCAGCTTGGACATTCGATGCGATGCGCTATAACTTCAAGCGATTCTCGATTAATATGGATGTTGAAGCTTGGAACAATACGTTCCCGGTGTAACGTTGTAAAGTGATGCCAATAGAACAGGCACTTTTGCAAAAGTTCATATACATACCTAAACAGAGAAGCCAGACGCTCTCTTCACCAACGCTATACCTTAACGATTCGTCAACTCGCAAACAATTTGCTTGGTCGCTATCCGAACATAAGCGGAATACGATATATTTACTTGAAGCCACATAAAAGCCCATAATGAGGAATAATTATGCCCCCTTTCGAAGAAAAAGGGGGTATATTGTTTTGCAAGTGTCGGTCGGTCGGTCGGTCGGTCGGTCGATAGGTCGGTCGGTCCGTCGGTCTGTCCGTAGACCAAATCTTGTCCGGAGCATAACTCGAAAAGTATTAAAGGTAGAATCATGAAACTTTACAGGTGGATAGATCTCATTATGGAGAGGTGCAGTGCACAAGAACTGTAACTCTGCTGATCAAAATTTTGGAGTTATTGCCCTTTGTTGATTTTATAACTTGATTCTTGTCCGGAGCATAACTCAAAAAGTATGTAAGGTAGAATCATGAAACTTTACAGGTGGATAGATCTCATTGTGGAGAGGTGCAGTGCACAAGAACCGTAACTCTGCCGATCATATTTTTGGAGTTATTGCCCTTTGTCGATTTTCAACCTTGATTCTTGTCCGGAGCATAACTCAAAAAGTATGTTAGGTAGAATCATGAAACTTTACATGTGAATAGATCTCATTATTGAGAGGCGCAGTGCACAAGAACTGTAACTCTACTGATCATATTTTTGGAGTTATTGCCCTTTGTTGATTTTCAAACTTGATTCTTGTCCGGAGCATAACTCAAAAACTATGTAAGGTAGAATCATGAAACTTTACAGGTTAATAGCTCTTATTATGGAGAGGTGCAGTGCACAAGAACTGTAACTCTGCTAATCATATTTTTGGAGTTATTGCCCTTTGTTGATTTTAAATTTTTATTCTTGTCCGGAGCACAACTCAAAAAGTATGTAAGGTAGAATCATGAAACTTTACATGTGGATAGATGTTATTATGGAGAGGTGCATTGCACAAGAACCGTAACTCTTGCGACCAAAATTTTGGAGTTGTTACCCTTTGTTGATTTTATAACTTGATTCTTGTCTGGAGCACAACTCTAAAAGTATGTAAGGTAGAATCATGAAACTTTACAGGTAGATAGATTTCATCATGGAGAGGTGCAGTGCACAGAAACCATAACATTGCCGATGAAATTCTTGGAGTTATTGCTCTTTGTTGAATTTACACTTAATTCTTAAAATTGCCTATATCTCATGTTTTTTTACACATACAGGCTTGGTATCTCACACATAGATACTTCCTATCAACATCGTTCACATTTGACCATGACCTTGGACATTGTGACCTTGGCCTTGGAGTTTGACCTACTTTAAAAAAAACTAAACCGGGCATATAGTTCAAGACCTATTACACATACAGCCTTGATATTTCACACATGGACACCTCCTACCAAGACCTTTCACAATTGACCATGACTTTGAACCTTGTGACCTTGACCCTGGAGTTTGACCTACTTTTTAAAACTTTAACCTGGCCGATATATCATGTCCTTTTACACATACAGCCTTGATATTTGACACATGGAAACCACCAACCAAGACCTATCACATATGACTATGACCTTGGACCTTGTGACCCTGACCTTGGACTTTGACCTACTTCTATGATACATTAACCTGGCCTATATTTCATGTCATTTTCCACATACAGCCTTGATATTTGACACATGGACACCTACGACCAAGACCTTTCACATTTGACTTTGACCTTGGACCTTGTGACCTTGACCTTGGTGTTTGACCTACTTCTATAATACATTAACCTGGCCTATATTTCATGTCATTTTACACATACAGCCTTGATATTTCACACGTGGTCACTTCCAACCAGGACATTTCCATTTTGACTATAACCTTGGACCTTGACCTTGGAGTTTGACCTACTTTTAAAATACTTAAACTAGGCCTATATCTCGTGTCCTGTTACCTATACAGTCTCGATATTTTATTCACATGGACACCTACTACCAAGACCTTTCACATTTTACCATGACCTTGACCTGTGTGACCTTGACCTTTGATTTTTACATACTTTTAGAAATCTTTAACCTAGCCTTTATCTTATATCTTATTACACCTACAGCCTTGATATTTCATACATAGACACCTCCTACCAAGACCTTTCACATTTGACCATGACCTTGAATATTGCAACCTTGACCTTGGAGTTTGACCTACTCAAAACAAGAGGCCCAAGAGGGCCTGTATCGCTCCACTGGCTCAGTATTTCAATCAATGAGACGGTTCAAGTATAGATTTTCATAAGGAAATTTGACAGGAAAGCTGATTCCAGAATAGACTTTACCTTGAGAAACCTTATTTCTCAGTGGTAATAAGTATTGTTTGTAAATAGGAAAAGTTATATATCGCTGCTTTTCTGCCAAAAACATGTATCTGCAGCTTAAAACAAGCTGCAGATACAAGGTTTTTGCAGAAAAGCGACAATATGTATATCCCTGTATTTCAACCAAACCTTGTAACCGCAGCTTAACCCTTTTCCAAACTGAAACAAGACCTGGGCTGCGTTCAGTAGACAAAACGTTTTGTCTTACTGGACGCAGGGCTGGTTTTGATGTCCCCGATAGAATAGGCTTGAGAAAACATTTAGGCAATAGAAGAAAATGCTGATAATCAGCACTTTCTCCTTTTGCCTCAATATTTTCTGTGTATTATTGTACTCAGATCCAACCTGCCATATCTTTTTCAGTGAAACTTAGTTAAAGATGAAATTCCAATATATTTTTTGACCCATTACCAAAATGGCAAAATTTGGGGCTTTTCCAAATTCAAAGATATTGCAGACGACAATTTCAAGTGAATGAAATTTAAAATATTTTGGTGTTTTGGCATAGAAAACATTGTGGGAAATGAAGAAATTGCTTGTCACATGCAATTTCTTCATTTTCCGCACTGTTTTTCAAAGCTGTTATCTTTTAGGGAGTCAATGTGTAGTAATGGGTTAAGTCCCGCAACAGATAGATGCTGGACGATGGACGATCATTAAAGCTCATATAATAGCACCTTGTGCTCAGGAGAGCTGAAAACAGGTGTAAATGATACTAATGATGCCAAGGCTTTAGTTTTATGGAAATAAGGCAGAATTTGGCTGGAAATTCTGTATCGTAGGGTTTTCCATCTTAGATTTCCACACAACACAAAATTATCATGGATATGATCTTTTTCATCTCTCTCTTTAAATTGCCGTAAAATGCACAATTTTGATTTATATGACCTTGCCAGATAGTTTTCACTGGTGGTGAACTCGGCCAAAGCGTTGGACATTTTTTCGCGATCATAGTATTTCGTCTGTGTTGTTTTAAATATTGTAACTACGGCTTGGATTAAGCTGTAGTTACGAGATTTTATAACAACACAGACGGTTTGTCTATACAAATTGCTACATCCGGTCTATTTTTAGAACAAATTCATTGTTATTAGAAAAACTATCCAATCAGATCTTTAAACTCACATTTAACTGAAATATCTGTACCTTGTGGTAGCGAAAAATGTCCCTTGCTTTGGCCGAGTTCACCACCAGTGGTTTTTATGTTTAACTTGATTTGGTAGTATAAATAAAACTCAAACACAAGTGTTTCTGTAAATAATGAAGTTTTATTAAAGAATGTTTAAGTAATTGAAATTGTTGTTTACAATAGCATACAATCAATACATATTTTCATTACATAAAAGTTGTTAAATAAACAACTTGCAGAATTCATATTATGCATGTACATGTATTACTTAAAATTTTCAATTAACCCTTTCCCAAATGGCATTGTTTTAGACTTCCAATTTAAAAGCTGCACCAGAAGACAAAATGGAAGGTGATGAAAACAGGTTTTGCACAATATAGCAAAATAAAAATAAATGAATAAATTTATGAAAAAAATGAAGCAAAAGAAGAAAATGCTGATTATCAGCACTCAATGTTTACAGAAGCCTCTTAAATTAGGGACGTCATGAACAAGCTCTTATTTGGGAAAGCGTTAAGTTTCATTACAGCTTATTCATGTTTTTGACAAAAGTAAAATGTTAATTCATCTCAACATTATCTGTTATTCAAACCTTTGTATAACATCTAAATTCAAAAAGCATATTGCTACTATCTGCTGATATTAACCCAGGACAACTTAATTTTTGTCAACAATGTTCTCTATAACTAGGCTGGGGCTCTGAAATGACTTGCCAAAGGCCATACCCACATGGATGGCAGCTTGAATGTAATCCAATCACATCACCCGCAACTTCTCACAAGAAATGAGTTTGGCATTCAAGCTACCATGTCAAGCAGGACCCCATTGTTTAAAATAGAATATGATCATATTTCATGTGTTTTGATCATCATTCTACCCTTTACAGACCGACAAGCCTTTCTGGATTGTCTTGATCTGTTATGAGTGACATCTTCACTATAAATGTACATATATGAGTTTTAGACCTGTAAGCTTTTATTCCAATGATAAAACAAAGTTTTGCAGATTGTACAGCTATATATTAAAATGCCTTTCCATCTATTATATGAAAGAATTGTTCTATGCCATACAAAAACATACTTAAGTGATTATTTCTAAACTATTATAATTAAATTTAAATACATACACATTTACAATGATGTTGCATTAATCCCTTTATATGAATATTTGACTGTCATAATGATATCAGTCCTCTTGTTATTTGAGTAACATATAATAAATAGTTTGTTTTTCTCTCTTTCCCTTGCTATCATCTGTCATGACTTTCATATGATTTATATATAAATGTGGTTATTGTGATATTCTTTGTGCAAAGCACCATTTCCACTTCTAACAAAGTCTATTTGTTAATCTATGACATTGCTATATATATTCATTAAGTATCTTTGAAATATATTCTCCTTTTGGATCAGTACTAGTCTTTGTTTTGATTTTCTAATCATTTCAGAGATTTATTCTAAAACTCGCATAAAACACTAAACTAATATTTTGAATCAAACAATGAATGGTACATGAACTTTTTCAGTAGATCAGCAGTTTTAACAAAAGTAAGACAGTGCTTTACTGAGCTTAGAACAAGTATAATCAAAATAGGAACAAGAGCTCCGCAGAGTGGCGCATATACACCCGAGAGGGGCTTGTTTGTAAAATTTGCCATTTTTTCAATTCAAGGGCAGATAATTCAAAAACGAAACAGGTTATCTGAATTCCGTAAGCGATGTGCACAAATAGACACAATGGAGAATCATTGTGGCAAGTTTGATTAAATTCCAATCAAAACTGTAGGAGAAGTTGCGCACACAAGAAATTGCTAACGGACAGACTGACGGACAGACAGACGACCGGGGCCATAACAATATGAACCTTCAGGCGTATAAAAATATAAATATTTGCTCTATTTGTCACAATAATCTTACCATTGTGCATAATTTTTCACCCTACAGGTCATTAATTTTTTGATGAGTTTTCTTCTCAATACTGAGGTTGATGTGAAATACAAAATTTGTGTAAGTTAGTGTGAACACATTTCGAAATTTAAAGAACATACTGCAATAAATATATATGAGATGTTAATCTACAAATCTCATTTAACTTGTTTTTATACGTGATGAACCATTTGCTAAGCTCTGCACTGCCTTCAGAAAAATTATGCAGAATGGAATAGTAATGTGAGTAAAAAGGTACAGTTGAATTAATGTAAAGTAGCAAGTTCATGTGTAACAGAAAGTAACAAATAGGAATCAATTCTATTAATTAAACAGTGACATAATTTCCGACAAACAATAGTATTTCCTCAGTGTAAATCTAAAAAATTTAACTTAGTCCAAATTCAAAAATGTTGCAGATGACAATTTAAAATGAATGAATCTTACATGTTTGGTCATCTTATGTAGAAAACATTGTGGGAAATGAAGAATTTGGTTTTCACAAGCAATTTCTTCATTTTCCACATGGTTTTCCATGGACATTATCTTCTGGGGAGTCAAAAGGAATCACTGTATGGTAATGGGTTAAAGGTGTAAAATGATCAGTCAACATGTGACTGCAGGCTGATCGTTATGTTAATCTTCTGCCACACAGTTCAGCATATGACAAGGCTTACAGTAGAAATTTCTCTCTTTCTTATTAGATGCTGAAATATGTGTTGAACATGAAGGAAAAAAAATAAGAAAAGAATGTTATATCGCTTGATCATAATTATGTGACCCGCCAAGCTTAACAGTACCTTATGGAAAGTGTGAAAAATATCAAACCTAGCCAGTCTGTGCAAACTAACTAGGATCAATTTTTTTCATTCTAAGGCAATTTCTTGGATATATATATATTTCGTTTCCTTGTTTGTTTTACATGTTCAATAAAATTCCAAATATGACATCTGGTTGATATCTGCTGAATCTCATGTATCTCAAGATTTGGTTAAATGGAAAAACCAGAAGGTCCCTTTCAGTGTGACAGGTCACATATCTTTGTGTCCACCTTTCTGCACCTATAGTGGCCACCCATACCTATATGAACCACCAGCTTTGTCTGCTGAAATAGCAGACAAAGCAAAAAACAATGACGGGTGAGATTTCAAACTGACCTCTTTCATTCAAAATAATATGTAAACTTGTCATTAGCTTCACACAACTCAATATTAATGATTTTTTTTTTAAACTTTATGAAAGATTGACACTGTGATTTGGCACAGCAGAATACACCATCGAATGATCAGACCAGACACATTCTATGACATCAGTGAGAATCAGTGGTATATTACTGTAAATATGATCAATTAAGGAGCCAGAATAATGGGTTGTTTTTGACACTTGTTGACTGCAGTTGAAGAAATCCTGCATAAACCTCTGGATAGTTGTATTCATATCCAATAAATCAATGTTGATATCACCTTGAATAATGAGGTGCTTCCCTTTGAAATGCTTTAAATTTTCAGTTAGAAATTTCTTCAGGTCAGTCACCGAAGATTTAGGAGAGTTGTACAATGTTGCAATGACTATTTCTTTATCTTGCACCAAGAGTTCTACAACAATCATTTCTATGTTTTTCTTTACCACAGAAAAGCTATGAGAAATATGAATGTTGTCCCGCACATAAACGATAATTCCTCTGTGAGGACGAGCATTGCTTACTTGTTTCCCATCTGCTCTAACAATTTGATATCCAGTTCTCTGCACTAAATCGATGGAATCATCTGCAGTTAACCATGTTTCTAATAAGCATAAACAATCTGCAGCTTTGACATTGGGATCTGAAAACAATTCATCCTTATGGCTTCTGTAAGACTGCATATTGTTGAAAAGGCATGTGAAATGAGTGTCACTAGTCATGTAAACTGGAGTGTAACATAGTTTCAATTTCTGTGATTCTCTTAAACGTATCATTTCTTCTTGAACTTTAGTTGACACAGAAATCTTGCTTTCATTCAAGTTTAGAATGTAAAGGCCTTTCAGGGATCTTGATCTACTTATTGCGACATAATGGGCATGGGAAAATACACGTTTTCCATCCATATCTATTACAACCTGACTCAACGTGTCTCCTTGAGATTTATGTACAGTTTTTGCTGTTGACTGGCGCAGAGGGATTTGTATTCTCACAAAAGTTTTTCTCAAATACACAAAGTTCCTCTTTGAATCAAAGATAGGTGTCCATAATGGATTAATAGCACTATGATACAAATGTCTGTACTTTGAACGCCATGATGTTCCGATTTTATCATCATTGAAAGAAACCCACACAATACTTGGTCTAGTAGTATTTTTCTGTCTGTATTCAATTTTATTTATCATACAAGAAGACCCATTTACTAATCCATCATCTACATCAAGGTTAAGACATAGGTCATAAATCATTCCAATAGCTATTCCTACCATCTGACTAAGCCCTGCAGTGTGTGTGGAATCATGTGGCAACTTTGATATTAGTTGTTGTTTAACTGTCACATTGTCATCTCCTAATACATGATCAAGAGCAGGAATGTTTACTTTTTCATTAGTATTATTAAGAAAGCTCCTGACATTGAAATTGTTCACTTTCTCATTGGTATTGAATAAATGTGTTGTATTTTGTGGATAGTCTGTACTAGCAGTATCAGTCAATCTCTTTTTTAGATTTTCAATGTCAACTTGTGTATGATTTCCTTCTCGTAATCTGTTCAAAAGTTCAGCAAATTGCTTGTCTTCCTTTTGCCTCATGATCTCATCCAATTCATGCATTACAATAAAATCCTGCCATAAGTTTGTAGCTAAAGGTCCAAAATTTGTTTTCAAATTCTCAAATATCCAACCATCCATCACTGGTTTCAACTGGAAAAGGTCTCCAATGAATATCATATGCAAGCCACCAAATGGAACATTACTGCCCTTTATTTGTTTTAATCTTTCATTTATGAGTTTAAGCATGTTATTTCCAACCATGGACACTTCATCAATCATAACAACAGACAAGTCTTTATATTTTGTTCGAAGGGTGTTTAAAGTGTCACTATTAAGTGGAGTACAATCATAACCCTGGCTTGCTGGAATGCGGAAAGCTGAATGTAATGTTACCCCATTTATATGAAAAGCAGCTTTACCTGTTGGTGCACAGAGAAGAACTCTACAGTTCTCAGGATTATCACCAGGATTAGATGTCAAGTAACGCTGCAAAGCTTCAAACAATGCACTTACAAGAACAGATTTTCCAACGCCTGCACCACCAGTTAAAAAAACTTTCAACTTTTGTTCATCACGCTTAACAGATTGGAAAACATGAATAAAAAATTCTCTCTGTTTCGTATTCAATGATTTTATCAATTGCCTGTAATCTATGTCTGACATTGTTTTCCTGCGTACACTAATATCTACAGAAGCAACACTTAAACCAACATCTCCAGCAATATCACCTTGTCTCTGATTTTCAGGTCTATCAGGATCAAAGAATATGAAACTTTCACTTTCTTTTGCACCAATATTTGAGTCATCCTGCTCAGACTGCTCTGTGCCTGGGGCAACATCATCAAAATCTTCCTCATTGTGAGCACGCTCCATTGCATCATCTAGTTCATCAGCATTCTTTTCATACTGCAAGGCTTTGTGCTCTATGAAATTTTTAATGGATCTGTACCTTGATAGGTAAGAGTCATGACCTTGTTTCAAATCAATACTTTCATCTCTCCATGAAGTAAATAGAAGCAATCTTTCTCTACAGAACTGTTCGATGTCAATTTTTTTCGAAAATCTTACATATCTTATGACTTTTCTTTGTTTCCTTTCACTTATAACAATTCCATTTTTGAGAACAATTCGACCCCCAGGAATAGAATATTGTCTATCCTCACTTGAATTATAGTCATTTGTGTCTGAGTCAAGCACCTCATCCTCGTTACAATATGTATCCATGTTTTCATTGTTTTCACCTTCATTGGTTTCTTCATTTAATGTTTCAGAAATGTTTTCACCTGAATTTCTTGCAGTGCCTTTGTCAGTGTTGTATTTGATATCAAGCTGGGACACATAGTCTGCTAAACACCAATTTTCAAGTTGTTTTGGTCTTTTAGAATATCTTTTAATGGTATTATCTGCTTCAATATCTGTAGAATTTGAAGATAATTTTTCAAGAGATTCCTTAGACTTAAGTAGGAATGTTCTCTCTTCAGGCAAAGAAGTGTTAATGAAAACAACATCCCTTGAGGCTTTTGTCAATGGCTGTTGTAAAAGTAAGTAGCAGGCTTCCTGGGCACTAACCTCAACACTATTCAAGAATTTATTTCCAATATGTCTAACCTGTTGTCGGAGATCCATATTTCCTCTTCTAGCTTCTTTACATGCCTCATTCATAAGAATACTCATTCCTCTCTGTGCTTTACTAATATATGAAACTATATATACAGCACATGCATATGGATCCAATACAAATTGTAAGTCATGGTTTGCACCCCAAGCGTTTAGAATAGGTTTCATGTATGCATTAATTCTAACCTCACTTAATTTTCTTTTCAGAAAAACCTTTGGACCACTCAATGAGCTTTGGACTGCTTTGATGTAATCATCCTTGCTTACTTTGATCTCAGTAAGGAAATCATCTACCGTAATATTTGTTTCCTTCAACTCATCCAATTTCTTTTGTATTTTGACAAATAAATCTTTGTAATTTTGCTTTTCTTTACAGTCATTTAACGGTTCCAATATAGTTGTGCTTTTCATTGGAGGAATGGGAAAACCAAATCTACAAATAGATTTCTGTTTCTTTCTACAAGACTTGGAATGTTTATGTATCTGTAGTTCTACAAGTTGTTGATCTGGATTTTTCTCACAAGATACATACTTATCTATGAAGGATGTTACTTCATCTAATGAACTTTCATGATATCTAGGAGCCTTTTCAATCCATATTAACATGTGGATGTGAGGTGAACCTCTTTGTTGGAATTCAACACGATAAAAGTAATCTATTATTTTTCCTAATGGGTCATGGGGACTTTTAAGTACAGTGTTTATGAATTCTTGTACTCGGTTGTCAAAATACCTTACACATGTAACTGGATCTTTTTGCACAAGTTTTGTTTTATCAATCCAAGTCAAGTTATCCAATTCTTCCACAGACATTGTTTTTCCATCATTTATCTGAGAGAGCATATTTAGTAGATCATGCCATCTGGTATCTGCCGACGAAAGAGATGTAAACCAAGTAGGTAATCCTAGTTGTCTAATCATTGCAAAAACATCTTTTTTACGGGCTTCAAAATATGGTGGTGAATTCCTTAAACTTCTGAAAATATAAAATCCCTCATCCAATCTCACAACACCTTTAAGATGATTTGTATCAAGCATTTGTGAGGCAGTAAATGTTTTACCTTCTGTTTTACATCTACGCAAAGCAAGATGGACTTTATCAGAAATTTGTTTCAGTTGAACTTTCTTTAACTTAAAGAAGATATTGGGAATATTTGATGCTACTCTGCGATCAATATGCCTCAGTTCTAGCTTGCATGTATCACTATAGTGAATGTGAACATGTTTTTTATCATTTGGACTTCTTCTCTGTCCACAGAAAATTGTAGGAAAAGACAAATATTCTGCATCAGGATCTTGATAAAGGCTGAGTGGTGTTTGACCCTCACCTGGAGCAAAAGTATAAGCGTTGTCTTTATTTGGGTCTGCAGCATCCAGCATAGTGTCACTATTACCAATAACCTTTTCTGTCTCGTCAACTTCACTAAAGTGATCAGAGTCATAATTCACATCATCATTACAATCTAATTCTTCACTTACGCTTTCACCTGTCATTCCAAAGAACTCTTTTACTGTATCACTACAATCTGAAGTAATTGATTGCATCCAGTCATCATCTACTTTAACACCAGATTCTTTATACAGTACACTATGGTTCACTAACCAATGAAGAGCACTTAAAACATGCAGAGGTCTAATATTTTCAGTGAAATCACATTTATTATATGAAAGTTTCTTCTTAAGTTTAACAGGTATTGTATAGTGACTATCTAATGTTCTTGGTAAACTGTGTATAACAGGCTGAATGTCAACCGGGACATTGACAACATTCCCTTTGATGGACAACTGACCTCCTCTTGGTAATTCTCTAATCTGCATAAATGGGATTCTCAAAGAAACTAATCTTTCCTCTAGCTGATGTAAATTCAGTTCCTTTGGCAGTACAGGAAATGCATTTTGATTGAAAACAGACATTGGAGGGACTTTGTTAAGTTTAATTTTTTCATAGCATGTTTTACACAGCCATTCACAATCATCAACAGAGATGTAATTTGTAGAAAATTTTTTAACTGCATCAGAAGAGCATTTAGAATTTAGTTTGTTGAATAACACAACAGAATGTTTAAACCATGTTTGGTTACAGCATGAACAAACATAAACAGGGCCTTTTGAAACATTCTTCTTAAATTTTTCAATGCAGTCGTCTAAGCTGGAACCATATCGCTTTGAACTTTTGTAGCTCTTTTCCTTAATTTTATAATCTAAATTAGACCTTAGACTCTGGCGCTTAGTCTTATTTCTTTCATTTTCTACTATCATATTGAATCTTGATGAACGTTTATTCTGTTTTTTCATCCTTTCTGAATCTTTATACAATTTACTAGAGCGGCACTTGTGCATTGATTTAAGAGTTAACATTCTTTCTTTCTTCTTTCTTTCCTCATTTTGTCTAACTTTTTGCATAGAACCCTTTGTCATTGACCTTTCTTTGACTTGCCTTTCTGGATTTTCTCTTGCTTTTTTCTTTGAAATATTTGTCATTGTCCGTTCCTTGACTTGCCTTTCAGGATTTTTTCTTGCTTTTTTCATTGAAGTATTAGTCATAGTCCGTTCCTTGACTTGCCTCTCTGAATCTTGTCTTGCCTTTTTCTTTGAAATACTAGTCATAGTCCGTTCCTTGACTTGCCTTTCTGGATTTTGTCTTGCTTTTTTCATTGAAATACTAGTCATAGTCTGTTCCTTGACTTGCCTTTCTGGATTTTTTCTTGCCTTTCTCTTTGAAATACTAGCCACTAATCTTTCCTTAGATTGTCTTTCAGGATCCTGCCTAATTTTCCTCATATAACTTTTCATATATTCATTTCTTTTTAATCTTTTACGTTCGTGTACAATTTCATAATCTGACCTAACTTCTTGTTTGCGCTTTTGTCTCTCTGCTTGATCCTTGAAATATATGTCAATCAAAGATAATTTCTCAGGTGGACAATTTGTAAATTCAATTTCATTTTTCTTGGATTCAGATTCATGGATTTTTTCTCCTATAACAAATCTAATTGGCATCATGTCAAATTGTTCATTTAGATCGATGTTCATACTTTGATACATTGCATACATGAACATTACCAAATCATCTATTGAAAGAAAAGAAGCTAATAATGATCTTCCATCATCATCTACCAATCCATCAACACCATGTGAATGAGAATCAAATAAACAATATCTACCATCCTGCCTGAAAATTGCAGAACAAACTGAACCAATGATAAATAAAAGATAAGAAGTTGTGTGAAATGCTTCCTTCAAACAACTGTGAAGTGATGACATATGAGTGTTGATAGAACTTTGAATAAATACACCAGATAAAATATTTCCTCTCACAATAGAAACATGTCTATCAAATGCAGTTACAGAACCTGGGATCTCTTCCAAATTCAAAAGCAAGCTTTGAAAGTCATTCCTCGCTTTCAGTCCAATCACTATTTCTCTATGTAATCTATCTCCTTCTATTAGAATTTCATCTAGATTTTGTGAAGATGGCAGATGTCTAAGCTCTGTGTATATCATCGAGCATAAGGCATTGGCTGTACATTGTAGATTTCGAGAGGATGGGTCAAACATTTGATTACCTTGATGAAAAGTTCCGAAAATCATTGTGTTGGATTCTGTATCTTCAGCAACAACTTCAGTAGCAAGAACAGTATTACCATCAGCACTAGCATCAATAACAGTGTCAGTAAGTATATCATCTGCAGTATTTGGTAAAGTATCATGAACAGTATCAAGAACAGTATCAAGAACAGTATCAAGAACAGTATCAAGAACAGTATCAAGAACAGTATCAAGAACAGTATCAAGAACAGTTTCAGAACAAATTCCAGACACAGATGGTTTTTGTGGGTGGGCAAGTCCCCCATCTGATATTCCAAAGACGCCCTCCATAGACACAGATGGTTTTTGTGGGTGGGCAAGTCCCCCATCTGATATTCCAAAGACGCCCTCCATAGACACAGATGGCCTTACATCTGTTTCATCCAAAACAGATGAAGGTAAAGGGTGGGATAGGCCCCCATCTGATAGTTCAAAGACACCCGTTAAATCAGCTGTGGTTTTCGTGAGTACATCTCTTCTGGCTCTACTCATTCGCCAATTCTTCTTGCGAGGCATTTTCCTTCTGCAATTAGAAAATATAAACTAAAATGGCAAATTTTCCAGACATTCAAAGACAACTTTTGACATTGTCTGATGACCAGGACCCTGTTTTACAAATGAATTGAAATGTTCATAAAATCATAAGAAAAACAGGGCCCTGGACCATAAAAGCTGCTACATGTGTATGAAGTGTAAATTTGCAAGCATGTATCGTTTTGACCTTGATAAGTCACTTTAACAATGTTATTAAGGGATTCATACCAATGAATTATGAACTGTTTTAATATCAAATTTGAGCACTACATCTTAATTTCTAACTTACAAGGAAAAAACAGACAAACTAATGGACAGACCAGATTTTATATTGATCCCTTTCTGATCTTTAGGTGCAGATAGTGTAAAAATTCAAGAGAAAGTAATAAAAAGCCAGTTCTTACATTAAACGGATAAATCAATGGTAAATCCAAGTCCCTTTTTCCTCTGTATCTCTTTTCTTTAACTTCGTCACACTGTACTCTATATCTTTCAGCAATCAACACAAAGTGATCTATATTAAGGTACACAACCTTAAGTCACATAGGGTAGAACTTATGTTCACAATAATTCCAATATATACTCCAATTCACTGTCACAATGAACTCACAGCTACATAAAAATCACAAAACTGTATTTAGAATTAAATCAGTGTTGCACAAAAATCATAAAAAAATGTTCACTATTAAAGTGTTCACAATTCACTGTTCCACACAAGAATCATAAAAATG